>JAKSXO010000157.1:82500-157500 GCA_024509115.1 Crotalus helleri
GGAGGCTGGCTGAGGAATTCTGGGAGCTGAAGTCCACAAGTCATCAAAGGGCCAAGTTTGAAAAGCCCCATTTTAGACAAAGGCGAAATGCATCAAACCATTTGTATTCCCCACCAGCCTGCTATTTCCAGGATTGGTATATATATATCCTGATTTTTATTTTTATTTTAAAATATCCAGTGCTGATTTTTTTTTTCCCATATGAATTCTTAGATTGGCGAGTTGAAAAGCCAACGTGGGTACCTGCAGCTTTTCTACAATGCAAAATGAAAACGGGCGGGACTTGCAAATCCAGCTTGCAACAGGAGCCATTGCTCAAAGAACCTTTTAATGCAGAGCAGAAATTGTTAGCATCCCCGGGAGCCGGCCTGAAATTTTAATGGCCAGGTTTAACATATGATACATCTGCCTTAAAATAATCTTTTGTTATTCAGGGTGGAAGGCAGCTTCAAGTTTTTATTTGGCTGATTAATTGACACTTCAGCGCTAATATAGATCACAGGGAGAAAGAGAAAGAAAAAGATGAATGATGAGATTAGGGCTCGTTTAACAAAGCAAGCTATCATTAAACTCAGATGCTCTGTTCACTAGTAGCCACAGCTGGGAAACAAATCTTTGAAATGAATAAATGTGGGGAAAGATTTAATGGATTTAAACGGCTGAGAAGAGTTTTAGCAGACTAACAGAGTTGGAAGGGACCTTAGAGGTCTTCTAGTCCAACCCGCTGCTTTTGAGCATAGAGGTGTTTGACTTACAACAGTTTGTTTAGTGACTGTTCGTTGAGTGATTTTGGGCCAATCACCAGGAGACCCTGAATTCTATTCCCGCCTTAGACATGAAGGCCAGCTGGGTGACATTGGGCCAATGACCAGGAGGCACTGGATTCTAGTCCCGCCTTAGGCACGAAGGCCAGCTGGGTGAATTTGAGCCAATCACCAGGAGACACTGAATTCTAGTCCCGCCTTAGACATGAAGGCCAGCTGGGTGATTTTGGGCCAATCACCAGGAGACACTGAATTCTAGTCCCGCCTTAGGCACGAAGGCCAGCTGGGTGACTTTGGGCCAATCACCAGGAGTCACTGAATTCTAGTCCCGCCTTAGGCACGAAGGCCAGCTGGGTGACTTTGGGCCAATCACCAGGAGTCACTGAATTCTAGTCCCGCCTTAGGCACGAAGGCCAGCTGGGTGACTTTGGGCCAATCACCAGGAGACAGTGAATTCTAGTCCCGCCTTAGGCACGAAGGCCAGCTGGGTGACTTTGGGCCAATCACCAGGAGACACTGAATTCTAGTCCCGCCTTAGGCACGAAGGCCAGCTGGGTGACTTTGGGCCAATCACCAGGAGACACTGAATTCTAGTCCCGCCTTAGGCACGAAGGCCAGCTGGGTGATTTTGAGCCAATCACCAGGAGACAGTGAATTCTAGTCCCGCCTTAGGCACGAAGGCCAGCTGGGTGACATTGGACCAATCACCAGGAGACACTGAATTCTAGTCCCGCCTTAGGCATGACTGCTGGCTGGGTGATTTTGGGCCAATCACCGGGAGACACTGAATTCTAGTCCCACCTTAGGCATGAAGGCCAGCTGGGTGACTTTGGGCAATCACCAGGAGACGGTGAGTTCTAATTCTACCTTTAGGCATAAAAGACCTCTCTCTCGGCCCAACCTCACAGGGTTGATGTTATGGGGAAAAAAGGAGGAGGAAAGAGTTTTAGGTCTGTGCGCAGCTTTCTTTAGGAAAACCATCATGGCTGGCTACAAAGAAATATATATAAAATGTGTGTTCGCTTTTTTTCATTCTGACAGTCTTGGAAAAAGGAAGACTCCGTTTCCCGGTATCCAAATATTTTAAAAACATGCATTAGGAAAAAATGTTTCCCAGCCTGAGGGCTGACTGCCCAAAGATCTCCATCTCTCTTTATCAGAATCACATTTCAGCTTATGGAGAAAAAAATCCCTGTTGATTCGTTGAAACTAAGGTCACCGATTGCCATTAATCATGGTGGCACCGTGCCAGCTCGGGTGTCAGGCCCTGTTGAATTTCACTGTGGGGGGGGGGGGAACTTCACTGTGCAGGATGGGATAAATATGTTAATTTTCCGTTTGTGGATTTTTCTCACCCCTGTCCAGAATGTTACACTAGATAAGCCCAAAGTCCAAGAGTCCCTGAATTTTGCAACACCACCACCGTCTAAAAATGATTTAAAAAAATTAATTCAGATGAATGCACACGCACACACCCCTCACCACCCAAGGAATAACATTAATCAGCAAAGATGAGGATAAGATTCGGGGGTGTTTTACTGGCCAAGAAACATATGCTGCGGGAGCTAGTTTCACCAATTAATTCAATTCCAAGCTTTATAACCTGAAGCTGTTTCTAAGGGAATAAGCAAGAAACCAAAACAGCCCCGTTTAAAATTAAGATCGTATTTTAAGGCGAAGGGAACAATTGCTTGTCCTTATGTAAGCCTAAAAGGTGGGTTTGGTTTTCAGCGTTTCCCGATGTTGTGTCCGGCCCGCAGGCCGGCAGTTTGACACCCATGCCCTATACCAGTGGTTCTCAACCTGTGGGTCGGGACCCCATTTGGGGTCGAACGACCATTTCACGGGGGTCGCCAAACAAAGCAGTCCGCCATTTTTTTCCCCTTTTCCTTAGCTGTGCTACTCCCTTTTATTCTATTGGCTTTTGAAAGCCAATAGGATAGACTCTCTTGAATAGAGTCTAATTCTATTGGCTTTCAAAAGCCAATAGGAATTGTCCAGGCTGTCTCTGCCCTGCTGAGCCCGCCAAAAGTCCCATTCTGCAAACGGTGCTGCACCAGTTGAGTAGTCCTTGACTTATGACCGGTTGGGGGGATCGCGGCATTAAAAAGGTTGAGAACTACTGCCCTATACCATTTCAGACAAGTGGCTGTCCAGTCTCTTCTTTAAAACTTCCAGTGTTGGAGCATTCACCGCTTCTGGAGGCAGGTTGTTCCACTGGTTAATTGTTCTCACTGTCAGAAAGTTTCTCCTTCGTTCTAGGTTGCTTCTCTCCTGGATGAGTTTCCATGATCCCTTGCTTCTTGTCCTGCCTTCAGGTGCTTTGGAGAAGAGCTTGACTCCCTAATCTAAGTGAGATGTCCAAGCCACCCAAATTCACTTTATTTACAGTTATTATTGCCTAACCAATGTGACTTTGATTTACTGGGCTCTGCTCTGCTCTATTCTTTGTGAAATATTTTGAATTCCAACCTCCTCTGTTTTAGAATTATGCGTCTAATTATGTGTTGGTTCCTGGTTTCCAGTTTCTGAATGTCTTCTCTTTTCTAACCTGGTCAACGGCCATAATGAAGCTGACTGAGGTGGAGGCAGGACCGCATACAACCAATAAACCAGTTTGGTGAACAGCCAAAGTAATTAACAGGAACAGATTTCTCTTCCTGATCGCTGGAAAAAAACGGTCGGACCGGTTGCCTGCCTGCCTGCCTGCCTGCCTGACTCCCTGGAGCAGGGACTCTTCTCACAAACCTGGATTAAGCAGCTCCACAAAAATGGATTTTTCTTACACCTCTGCCCCAGAGGTGTCAGATGTCGGTGGGAAACACAAATTGAATCTGCCAAGTTGACTGATTGGAACAAAAAGAGCAATCCTTTAAGGGATACTCCTAAAATCCCGGGAACAAGGTTACTGGTGCACTCGGAAGGACGTGTTCCCACAAGCGGAACAGATGGAGAAACAGCCGAGAGACCTTACTCAGCAACTGGGGGACAGCCTGAAAAAAAAAAACGGTGGGGTGGTTGGTGCTCTCTGAGCTGGGTGGTCTTCTTGCAGATGTTTCATGACCCAACTAGATGACATCATCAGTGCGAGGAGGGAAGGGGATTCTGTTCTGTTCTGTTCTGTTCTGAGGAGGAGGAGGAGGAGGAGGAGGAGGAGGAGGAGGAGGAGGAAGAGGACGAGACGACTGTGGGGTCCTTGGTGCTCTCTGAGCTTGGTGGTTTTCTTGCAGATGTTTCATGACCCATGTAGGGAACATCATCAGTGCTAGAAGGGAGTGGGGTTTGCAGAGAGGAGGAGGAGGAGGAAGAAGAAGAAGAAGGAGGAGGAGGAGGAGGAGAAGGAGAAGGAGAAGACAACTGTGGGGTCCTTGGTGCTCTCTGAGCTGGGTGGTTTTCTTACAGACATTTCATGACTCAACTAGGGAACATCATCAGTGCTTGAAGGGAGTGGGGTTTTGTGGTGAGGGAGGAGGAGGAGGAGGAGGAGGAGGAGGAGGAGGCTGACCGTGGGGTCCTTGGTGCTCTCCGAGTTTGGTTGTTTTCTTGCAGACGTTTCATTACCAACCTAGGTAGCATCATCTGTGCTAGAAGGAAAAGGGGTTTCTCTCCATTTGTATATTGGTGGCTTGCCCTGTCACTATTGGGAGGATGTTCTTGGTGGTCTCTTCCTTAGGCCGTGGTTTACTGTTTGTCTGTCTGAGAACCAAAAAGCCAAAAAGATCAAAACACTTCCTTCCCAACGCCCAGCGAAGCAGGGATTAGCAGCAGGATTAACCCTAGACCAGCAATCAAGAAGTAAACTCTACTCCAATCGAGGCACTACCACCTGAGACAAACAACCAAACAGTAAGCAACAGCCTACTCAAGGAACCCAGAAAAAAACAACAATCCCACCAAAACTAGCAGAGCCAAGCCACTTGTGTGTAAGCCGAGGACAAACCCCGCTTTCTTCTGGCTCTGATGATGTTACCTTGTTGGGTCATGAAACGTCTGCAAGAAAACCACCAGCTCAGAGAGCATCAAGAGCCTCACAGTCCTCCTCCTCCTCCTCCTCCTCTCCGCAAACCCCACTCCCTTCTAATATTGAGGGTGTTATCTAGCTGGGTCATGAAACGTCTGAAAGGAAAGCACCACGCTTGGAGAACGCCAGGTGTCCCACCGTTTAACCCAGAGGTACAAATAATCATTTTCTCTCCGTGAAAAACGCCCGTGCGAATTTGATGGCCTTCCCAAGCAAAAAAACGGTAAGTTCTGCAAAGGTCTGGGTGTGTTTAGGGACGGAAGACTCCGGATGCAATGGGTTAGGTTTATTGATTTCACGCACGGGTTTTCCCGCTATTACGGATTAAGGCCGTGTGCCTCGATCATTGTGCGCGCGTCTTTCTACAGTAGAGGACATTTTTCCATGAAAAGAACGCTGACAGCGTAGGCTCCTGCAGTGTATCTTAAATCCTATTACACTCTGGTTTTGCAGATTCACAAACAGACAGAACTCTATTATCCATTTTATTTCCTCCCAATTTTCTCTCTCTCTCCCCCCCCTCCTTCTCTCTCTCCTCCTTTTCTCTCCCGTCTCTTTTCTCCCTCCGTCTTCTGTCTCTTTTTCTCTCTCCTCTTCCGTCTCTCTTCTCTGTCCTTTCTTTTTCTCTCCCTCCCACTTCTATCTTCCTTTTTTCTCTCCTGTCTTTTCTTTCTCTCTCCCTCTTGTCTCTCTCCTTTTTTCTCTCCTGTCTCTCTTCTCTCTCCCTCTCTTGTCTCTCTCCCTCTGTCTTTTTCTCTCTCCTCGCTCCTCTTTCTTGTCTCTCCTTTTTTCTCTCCTGTCTCTCTTCTCTCTCCCTTCCTCTCGTCTTTTTCTCTCTCCTGTCTCTTTTCTCTTTCTCTCTCCCTCTTCTGTCTCTCCTTTTTTCTCTCCTGTCTCTCTTCTCTCTCCCCCTCCTTCTCTCTTCTCTCTCTCTCCCCTCTCTCTTTTTTCTCTCTCCCCTCTCTCTTTCTCTCTCTCCAATTTCAGCTGCCAAAAGGATCAAGGATTTTTTTTTCCCTTTTTGGTCTTTTTAAACCCAGATCTCACAGATCTACAACCCACGGACGCTCTGCTGAATGGCTTCGGCTCTAATGATGCACCTTCTGGGCGAGAAGATTTGAAACACGGACTTGCGTGTTTCGCTTCAGCTGCAAAGCACGCCGTTCTGACCCGCGCCGGGCGAAGGTGATGGGAGGGAAAGGAGAGATGAATATCCTGCACTGACAGATTGTCGTTGTTTTTTTTTTCCCTTCCGTTTTTAGCATCGGCACTTTGGAAAGGAAATAATGACACGGCGGAACAATGGAGGATCCGGGTGTCTTTTGCTGAGGTCTCCCGCTGGAGGAAAAGCGAACGCTGTTCTTCTCCGCAACTTCATTATTCCAATCTATTTGCCCATTGATCTGCCATTTCCTACACAAGGGTGGCAATTAACTCACTATGAGCTGCAAATACATTAAAACCAGCTTTTTTTTCCCCCTTTTCCCGGCTGTCAGCTAGTCGGGTTTTCATTCAATAGGAACCAAAAGGCAAAGCCAACAATCCCTTCCTGGGCCATTGTGTTGATTTCTGAAGTTCTTGAGGACTGCTCGCATGTCGGGCTGAATGGAAGGGACCGGCTGAGCTTTTCTTGGGGTCTGAAGACGGTCCCTCCAGCACTCAGGAATGAACTGTCTTTGACATGCAATGTGGACCCTCTTAAATAAGATGTAGCCTGAATACATCTACTGCATGGGAAGCTTAACTGAATTGAACAGAGTTTGGAAGGTACATTAGAGGTCATCTAGTCCAACCCCCCTGCTCAGGCAGGAGACCCTGTACCATTTCAGACAAAGGGCTGCCCAGTCTCTTCTTAAAAACTTCCAGTGTCGGAGCATTCACCGCTTCTGGAGGCAGGTTGTTCCACGGATTAATTGTTCTAACTGTCAGGAAATGAAGAGAAGGACGAGGGGGGACATGATAGCAGTCTTCCAATATCTCAGGGGCTGCCCCAAAGAAGAGGGAGTCAAGCTATTCTCCAAAGCCCCTGAAGGCCAGACAAGAAGCAACGGATGGAAACTAACCAAGGAGAGAAGCAACCTAGAACTGACGGTTAGAACACTAAATCCGTGGAACTACTTGCCACCAGAAGCTGTGAATGTTCCATCACTGGACATTTTTAAGAAATAACTGTACAGCCATTTGTCTGAAACGGTATGGGGTTTCCTGCCTGAGCAGGGGGTTGGACTAGATGACCTCCAAGGTCCCAACTTATTATTGTTGTTGTTGTTATTGTTGTTTGTTGTTGTTTTTGTTGTTGTTATTCCGTGGTAAGGCCACACTTGGAATACTGCATCCAGTTTTGCTCGCCACGATGTAAAAAAGATGTTGAGACTCTTGAAAGAGTGCAGAGAAGAGCAATGAAGATGATCAGGGGACTGGAGGCTAAAACATATGAAGAACGGTTGCTGGAAATGGGGATGTCCAGTTTAATGAAGAGAAGGACCAGGGGTGACATGATAGCAGTCTTCCAGTATCTCAGGGGCTGCCCCAAAGAAGAGGGAGTCAAGCTGTTCTCCAAAGCACCTGAAGGCAAGACAAGAAGCAACGGATGGAAACTAACTAAGGAGAGAAGCCACCTAGAACTAAGGAGAAACTTCCTGACAGTTGGAACAATTAATCAGAATAGAACAGAATCCCTCTCTCTCCTAGCACTGGTGATGTAACATAGTTAGATAAAGAAACGTCTGCAAGAAAACAGCCAAGCTCAGAGAGCATCAAGGACCCCCCCCCCATTTCAACCCTGAGCCACAAATATTCTATAGAACAGAACAGAACAAAATCTCTCTCCCTCCTAGCACTAGTGATGTAACCTAGTTGGGTAATGAAATGTTTGCAATAAAACAAATAAACTCATCGAGCACCAAACACATCCCACAATACAGTACAAGAATTCTTATTTGCAGCAAGCACGGCCTCCGTTCCCTGGGAAAACAGAGGGTTGGAAAAGGACAGCTTCCGTTGAATTGCACTCTGGAACCTCAGCTTTCTTAGAAGGAGATAAAGGTGAGTGTGACAGTTGCGACCAGTGATAACCAAGGCAAAGCTTCCATGTTGCAAGGAAGCTTATCATTGATTACAAAGCGATCAGTGCAGTTCCTGCTAGGCCAAACGCCAATAATAATAATAATAATAATAATAATAATAATAATAATAATAATATCAAAATTAATTATTCATCCTCATCATCCATTCATTCAAAGGGCAGATGATGCAAAGCAGCTAAAGAAGCAATAGATCCCATGTTCAGCTCATGCAAAGAAAACAGCTTATATCCTGCGACCACATCGGTAACTGCTATCACACCTGCCAATCTCAGGCCCTTTGGAAGAACTCGACAGGCAGACAAAAAAAAAAATGCCAAATCCAGTCAGAACATCTGGCTAAATGCGCGAAGGACCAAGAATAAATAATCAAAACCATTGAAAATGCTAGCCGAACATCGTTCGGCATTGACACCACCCCGATCGGTCAATTGCAATAGGCAGCTTTGCTTGAAACCGTTTACAACTGTTTGTAAACTGTGGGGCAACTCCAACCCCCCCCCTCCAAGCTTGATTTTTAGGTGTGCGCCTTGCCCCCAAACTAGGGCTTATTTTTTGGGGGGGTAGGGTTTATATTAGGCCAGTGGTTCTCAACCTTTCTAATGCCGCGACCCCATAATACAGTTCCCCATGTTGTGGTGACCCCCAACCATTTATACATCACCGGGTGCCAGGGGTGTGGCCAAAGAAAAGGGGAAAAAATGGCGGACAGCCTTGTTTGGCGACCCCCGTGAAATGGTCGTTCGACCCCAAATGGGGTCCCGACCCACAGGTTGAGAACCACTGTATTAGGCCCACCCCAAAAAATCAAGCTAGGGCTTGTTTTCAGGGTAGGTCTTACTTTCGGGGAAACGCAGTCGGTTGGCAGGAGCTGAGGTGAGGACAGGAGCTCACCCCATCCTGTTGAGCTGGGGTCTTGAACCTGGCTGCCAGCTTTGCAGCTGACAAGGCCACCGCGCCACCCTTGGGAAGGATAGGTGGACAATTAGGCCAAATCTAGTCTGAACATCTGGCTGGCTGTGCCACCAAGCTTAATAATACATTTTCTGCCAGGCAAAAAACATCAAGTTCCATGGTACACGTCTCCAGTTAAAAGGATGCTCTCTCAACACGTCTTGAAAAGGACTTTTGATTCAGATTTTGGAAAGGTCCCAGAAACCGGAGTAGAACACTATTGTGCCTGGTAGATATCTGATCCTATCAACGTCGGGTTCCTGTTTTCCATATGCATGAAATATTGAGTATTCTTTTCAAGGGGACAAAAGATCACACTTATTTTTTTGGGGGGGGACGGAGTTATTTTGCTTCTTGCAAGTTAATCTACGAAGCTGCAGCAGACGCTGAAACTTGTTTTTAACATATTGTAGGAATAATGAGTTTCTGATACGCTTCTTCCCAGCAACATTTTTCTTCTTTCGATCCCCACCTTCCTTGTGTTGTTTTTAAATATTCTTTTTTTAAAAAAAAAAAAAAAAACTTTAACAAGGAGCCAGAGGAAGCATTCGGTGAAAACCGTACATTATCAATCTGTGGGATTTTATACAGTTTTAATAAAGAGAAGTCAGCTGTTCCGCTCTAACAGGGGCCTCGGTGTTCTTTAAGGCTGCTGAACCAAGGAAAACAATCTCCGAATTAATCATTGGAAAAATTATTCTTGGAAAAGCTGGATTGGGTCAAACTAATCCAGTATGCCATTCTGAGGGATCCTTGGCGCTCTCTGAGCTGGGGGGTTTCCTTGCAGACGTTTCATGACCCAACTAGGGAACATCATCAGTGCTAGGAGGGACGGGGGTTTGCCCTCTATTTAGATACAAGCTCCTTTGAGCACTGGTGACGTTACCTTGTTGGGTTATGAGACGTCTGCAAGAAAACAGCCAAGATCAGAAAGCACCAAGGACCCCACAGTCGTCGTCCTCCTCCTCCTCCTCCTCCTCTCCCTTCTAGCATTGATAATTTTGGGTCATGAAATGTCTGCCACAAAACAAGCAAGCTCAGAGAGCAATAAAACCCCACAGTCCTCCTCCTCCTCCTCCTTGCCAACTCTTCTCCCTTCTAGCACTGATGATATTACGTAGTTGGGTAATGAAATGTCTGCAAGAAAATAACCAAGCTCAGGGAGCACTAAGGACCCCCATGGTCCTCCTCCTCGCAAACTCCTCTCCCTTCTAGCACTGATGATGTTACCTAGTTGGGTCATGAAACGTCTGCAAGCAAGCAAGCAAGCCCAGAGAGCAATAAACAGCCCAAAGTACTCGTCCTCCCCCTCCTCTTCCTCCTCCCCTTTTCCTTCTCCACAACCCCACTTCTTTTGTCATTTCCTCACTGCAAATCCCACTCCCTTCTAATAATGTTACCTAGTTTGGTCCATCAAACATCTGCAAGAAAACAACCAAATTCAGACAGCATTAAGGACCACATTGTCGTTGTTGTCCTCCTCCTCCTCTTCCTCCTTCCCTTCCTCTTCCTCCTCTAATCTTCCTCCTCCCCTCCACCAACCCTACTCCCTTCTAGCACTGATAATGTTGCCTAGTGGGGTCATGAGACACCTACAAGAAAAGCAGCCCACTCAGAAAGCATCAGGGACCCCCCATTTCAGCCCTGAGCTACACATATTCTCCTTTATTAACATATCAGTCTGGACAGCTGGACCTTCGCTGGCTGGATACCCAGGTGGCTCTGGCATTCTGTTCCCCCAGGAAATCTGCATTTTGGGGGGGAAAGTCCCAAAGATTCAAAAAGTGGAGCTGACTTTTCACAGTTCACCCACAGGAACTTTTTAAGGCAGACACCAGGACGAAGCAAGTGTTGCTTACTTGAAGGATCACTCACAAGAAAGATACATTTCGGTTTGGAGAAGATGGATAAATTATATCCAGAATAAATATGGGACTAAAAAGTTTCATTTAGCCTATGAGTGAATTTTAGAGTATTATTATGATATTATTATTATTATTAGTATTAGTATTGTTTAACACAGTGGTTCTCAACCTTTTTAATGCCGCGACCCCCAACCGGTCGTAAGTCGAGGACTACTCAACCGGTCGTAAGTCAAGGACTACTCAACTGGTGCAGCACCGTTTGCAGAATGGGACTTTTGGTGGGCTCAGAGGGCAGAGACAGCCTGGACAATTCCTATTGGCTTTTGAAAGCCAATAGAATTAGACTCTATTCAAGAGAGTCTATTCTATTGGCTTTCAAAAGCCAATAGAATAAAAGGGAGTAGCACAGCTAAGGAAAAGGGGGGAAAAATGGCGGACTGCGTTGTTTGGCGACCCCCGTGAAATGGTCGTTCGACCCCAAATGGGCTCCCGACCCACAGGTTGAGAACCACTGGTCTAACAATTTGGAGATTGTATTGTTTAATAATTAGGATATTAATTTGTTTATGTTTTCATTATTATTATGTTTATTTTCAATTTGTTTATATTTATGTTCAAGGGGAGTTAAAGTGCATTATGGACTTGGTTATTTATATAGTTGGTTAATGTTAGTTAGATTATGATTATCATATTTGTAACCCTGTACTCAGCTCTGGGAAGTTGGGGAGGAAGGGGGGGGGGGGTTGGGTGGGTTATATTGTAATTTTTATAAAACTTTTTAATTTTTTAAAAAAAGTGTTCAAACTGGACCTGTTTTATAATTTACGATGTTCTGCTACTTACGACCAGTAGCTTAGTAACCATTACGAGACACCTCCCCGCAGATTCTGACAACCCTGTTCCCTGCGATCACGTGACCACATTTGGGCGATTGACAACCGGCCTGCCTTTATGGCCGCTCACGGCTGTTCCCGCAGAGCCACGACTGCGTTTTACGTCGGTTTTGCCAAAAACCAGCATTTGCTTTTCGGCAACACCAAGCCCCGTATCAAACACTGCTTCATTTAATAGCCACAGTGGTTGCTTTACAACCACCGCAAAAAACCCAAAATGGTTGTCACATCTGGTGGGTCCCCCCGGGTAAGCTTATGTATGACCGTCACGGCTAACGACCAAGATGGGCAGGCTCCATTATGGTTGCAAGTTGAGGACTACCTGTATTTTTTTTTTTTTTAAAGTTAGGAAAAAAATGGATCATTGTCTTCCACTGAGATAAATTCCGATTTTTGCCTCCTGTTCACACATTGAACACACAGAGAACGAGAGATTGCTGAAAGAGGAAGTGGTTTAGTTTATGGTAAAGGTGGCAGAGAAACCCCGTTTTAACGGATCGGTTCTTTCGGCCGTCGGCAAACGAGGATGGGTGGATGTCCTTCCTCCTAGGATCTCAGCTGGCCAAGATCAGAGCGTTCTTCCCATCAATTCTGTGCCTTTAAAAGCAGAAGGGTCAAATTCTACCAAGCCTTCACCCCAAAGGCTCTTGGTGAAAAGCAAAATATAAAAGTCCCTCACCCTCTCTTCCAGGTGGTTCAGCTGCTCCTTGTAATAAGTCTCCCGTTTCTTCAGCTCTTTTTCTTTTCCCTCTAGCTGCTTGGCCTGAAAAGAACGAAACAAAACAAAAGCAGAGAGAGAGAGAAAGAGAAAAAGAAAGAGAAAGAGAGAGAGAGAGAGAGAGAGAGGAGAGAAAAAAAACACAGATGAAGAACAACCAAGTTCCAGTAAAGTCAACATTTGCTATCAATTCTGCCCCCCAAAACATTTTTACGCAAAGATTGTAATCTGCAGAGTGTTCAAATAGTCTTCAACTTACAACAGTTTATTTAGTGACCGTCCAAAGTTACAATGGCACCGAAAAAAGTGACTTATGACCGGTTCTCACACTTATGACCAGTTCTCACACTAATGGCCACTGCAGCATTGCCCTTGGTCATATGATGGAAATTCAGACGCTTGGCAACTGGTTCGTATTTACGACGGTCGCAGTGTCCTGGGATCACGTGATCCCCTTTTGTGACCTTCTGACAAGCAAAGTCGATCTGAGGGGGGAGCCCGAATCACTTAACGACCGTGTGACTAACTTCATGATTCACTTCAGAACTGCGGCAGGAAAGGTCATGAAATGCGACAAAGCTCACTTCACAAATGTTTCACTTAGCGACATAAATTTGGGGCTCAATTGTGGTCCTAACTTCAAGGACTGCCCGTATTCACATTATCGTGATAAGCAATTGACAAAAGAGTCAGTTATTGTTATTCATTTGGCTCTTTTATGACTCCTGGACTTCAGCTCCCAGAATTCCTGGCTGGCTGGGGCAGGGGTAGGCAACCTTGGCTCTTTTATGACTCGTGGACTTCAACTCCCAGAATTCCTGAGCCAGCCATGCTGAGGGGAAAGGGAAAGGTTTCCAAGCTAAGCCATGTTGGCTCAGGAATTCTGGGAGTTGAAGTCCACGAGTCATAAAGCGGCCTAGGCTTAGGGCAGGCAACCTTGGCTCTTTTATGACTTGTGGACTTCAACTCCCAGAAATCCTGAGCCAGCATGGTTCAGCTTGGAAACCTCTCCCTTTCCCCTCAGCATGGCTGGCTCAGGAATTCTGGGAGTTGAAGTCCACCAGTCATAAAGTAGCCTAGGCCTAGGGCAGGGATAGGCAACCTTGGCTCTTTTATGACTCGTGGACTTCAACTCCCAGAACTCCTGAGCCAGCCATGCTGAGGGGAAAGGGAGAGGTTTCCAAACTGAGCCATGTTGGCTCAGGAATTCTGGGAGTTGAAGTCCACGAGTCATAAAAGAGCCAAGGTTGCCTACCCCTGCTCTAGGAGGCTCACCACTTCGAACAGGAGGACTTAGGACAGGGGTAGGCAACCTTGGCTCTTTTAAGACTCGTGGACTTCAACTCCCAGAATGGCTCAGGAATTCTGGGAGTTGAAGTCCACGAGTCATAAAAGAGCCAAGGTTGCTTAGCCTGGTCTAAGACAACTGGAAGGCTCAGCTTTTAAGTTAAGGTGTTTTTTCCCCTGCCCCGAAACCAGCTATTTAGATTCTCTGAATTTAAATCAATCCCCCCAGCTTCTCTTCCTTGAATGATAACAACGGTGATGATCAAAAACAGAGACTCCTTATCTCTGCTGGGCGGGTTTTTTAGCCAGCTATCTTCCCTGACATAAATTAAATTCAGTATAGTGAGCCTTGCTAAAATAGGTTTGAAAGTATAAGAGGGAAAAAAAAACACATCCCTCAAGTTTGCTCACTGAATCAGGTTGGAGACAAAAGTCTCAGCAACTCAAGCTGTTGCCTGATTTGCATACAGGCTGTCCTCAACTTACAACAGTTCGTTTAGCGACCGTTCAAAGTTACAACGGGGCTGGAAAAAAAGGGATCTATGATCATTTTCCACCCTTACGACCATTGCACTGATCAAAGTGTGGACGCTTGGGGACTGGTTCATGTTTACGACGGTCGCTGTGTCCTGAGGTCACGTGTCCAGAGGGTCGTAAAGAACTGGACACGGCTCAGTGACTGAACAACAACCACAAAAATTCATTTACTCTCAGGTCGACTTCTTACCTTGCACTCCATTTCCTGAAAGCATGGAAAAGCAGAACACAAAACCACAGGTTTATATGATAAATCCGGTAAAACACAAGCAAGACCTGAAGCAAGCTCTCATAGTTAAGGGTACTCTGAGAAATTTGCCCCCTCCCAAATTGCTCGAAATCAAACTTAATCCCTGTATGCTAAAAAGGAAAAAATGGCAGGGGCAGAAATGTGCATCTACAACACAAAATAATAACTAAGAAAATTAATAATAATAATAATAATAATAATAATAATAATAATAATAATAATAATAATAATAATAATAATAATAATAATAGGTCCTTGGTAAGGACTTGATAGGTAGACAAAATGCCAAATCCAGTCTCATCCACGCAGTGACATTGACAGACTTTATCTACCAAGGGAAATAGGTGGGCGTGGAATGCTACATGTACATCAGATGGTTGAAGAAGAAAAAATGGCTTTGGAAGAATATCTGAAGAACAATGATGAAGATGCACTGAAATTAGTATATCAGGAAGGTTTACTGACTACTGGAGAGACCAAACTGGCCTACCAGAAAGACCAAATGAAGAACAGAATAGAGGCATGGGAAGACAAAGCACTACATGGCCAATACGTGAAAAAAATAGCTGGGAAAGCAGATAATAACAAGACCTGGCAATGGCTAAGAGTAGGAAAACTGAAGAAAGAGACCGAGGGACTAATTCTGGCTGCACAAGACCAAGCCTTAAGGACAAATGCATATAAAGTCAAAATTGAGAAGACAGCAACAGACAGTAAGTGCCGCCTATGCAAAGAAGCTGAAGAAACAGTGGACCACCTGGTAAGCTGTTGCAAGAAGATTGCACAGACTGACTACAAGCAGCGGCATGACAAAGTAGCAACAATGGTGTATTGGAAGATCTGCAAAAAAAAAAAAACAAATCATTTGCCTGTAAGCAAGAACTGGTGGGATCATAAAACAGAGAAAGTCATAGAAAATGATAAAATTAAACCGTTCTGGGACTTCAGAATTCAAACAGACAAGCACCTGCAACATAACACCCCAGACTTAACCATTGTCGATAAGAAAGGCAAAAAAGTCTGCATAATGGACGTGGCAGTGCCTGGAGATAGCAGAATAGAAGAGAAAGAACTGGAGAAGATCACAAAATACAAAGACCTACAAATAGAAATAGAAAGACTGTGGCAAAAGCAAGCAAGGGTAGTACCAATAGTCATAGGCTCCTTGGGTGCAATCCCAAAACAACTGGAGCACCACTTGAACACTATCATCGGCATTGACAAATTCGCTATTAATCAATTGCAAAAGGCAGCCTTACTAGGAACTGCTTCCATCCTGCGACAATATCTGTAATACCATCAAACATCCACGTCTGCCTATCCCAGGTCCTGGGTAAGGACTCGATAGGTAGACAAAATGCCAAATCCAGTCTGAACATCTGGCTGACTGTGCAATGATCCATAATAATAATAATAGTAATGATGATGATGATGATGGAAGGGGGGGGAGAGAAGGGGAGGAGGAGGGGAAGAGGGAGGAGGGGGGAGGGGGAAGAGAACGGGGAAGAGGAGGAGGCAAAGGGGAGGAGGGGGAGGAGGAAACTGTGGGGTCCTTTGTGCTCTCTGAGCCTGCTTGTTTACTTGCAGACGTCTCATTACCCATCTAGGTAACACCATCAGTGTTAGAAGGGAGATGGGTTTGCTCTCTGTGTCTACTCAAGTGGCTTGCGCTATCAGCTCTGGCGGGAGTGCTGTTACGTTGCATGGAACCCATTTACCAAATTCCACTCCTTTCTAGCACTGATGATGTTCCCTAGTTGGGTCATGAAACATCCGCAAGGACGCAAGCAAGCTTAGGGAGCACCCAGGACCCCCCACAGTCCTTTTCCACCTCCTCCTCATCTCCGTAAACCCCCACACTCTTCTAGCACTGATGCTGTTACTTAGATGGGCGGTGAAATGTCTCAAAGAAAACCACCCAGCTCAGAGAGCACCAAGAACCCCACAGTCCATGCCTGGGCTACAAAGATTCTCTTTGGTGGATAATCCTCAAAAAAAACCCACCCCACCATCCTCAGCCCCTACAGACTTCCCACTTAGCTATTAACACGAAGGCCGGCTTTCTCCTCAGTTTTTTGCCAAGAGGTAGCTACAGTTTTGAGAAGTCAGCCAAGTGGAAACGAGCTAAAAAAAAAAAAAAAATAAGGAAAAATCACAAAGCTGCTGGAGCTTTCGATATTCAGCCTGCACGGGTTTTCATCGAAAAGAACAAAAAAACAGCAAATAAACGGACTCACAGCGGTGGAAGCAGCAAGGGGAAAGAGCAGGCTAAAGAGAAAAGGCAGATCGTTGAGAAACAGACCAAGAGGTTTGCGAGAAATCACGCCAAGGTCCCACAGACCAGCATTCGGGGTCCAGAGGGTAGGAAAATACTGGCAGTCCTCGGTTTAACAACCAAAATTTCAGTTGCTAAGCAAGACGTTGAGTGAGGAGTTTTGCCTCGTTTTACGACTCTTCTGGACACCGTTGTTGTAAGTGAGTCACACTACAATGGTTTGCGGTGTTTAAATTAATCGGCCTTCCCCCCACTGGCTCTGTTTGTCGGCATCCCACGACCCCACGATACTGCTGTGGGCAGAATCCAGAGAAAGACATATTGTGGGAAATATTAAAAAGGCAGAATACTATATTTCCCCAAAGGATTTTAAAGGCAGAAAAACCAACCCATCCGCCCCCACGAAAGTCTCTCTGCTCCAAACAGAAACCAGGTCTGCAGAAATGCAGAGGTGATCATCCTTTCAGAAAGACTGGAGCCAGGAAGCTTAGAGCTGATGGGATGAGAAAGACCAAGATCCCTAGAATCAACAATCCCTCACGCCAAAAAAAAATCCAACACAGGACACAGCCATCAGTCCCAGCCCCAGGGAAGCAGGATAGGACCCTTTGGGACATAATAGGATCAACCCACCCCCATCACTTTGGTCCAAAGTCACCCAGCTGGCTTTCATGCCTAAAGCGGGACTAGAATTCACCGTCTCCTGGTGACTGGCCCAAAGTCACCCAGCTGGCTTTCATGGCTAGGGCGGGACTAGAACTCACATTCTCCTGTTGATTGGCCCAAAGTCACCCAGCTGGGTTTCATGGCTAGGGCGGGACTAGAACTCACATTCTCCTGTTGATTGGCCCAAAGTCACCCAGCTGGCTTTCATGGCTAGGGCGGGACTAGAACTCACATTCTCCTGATGATTGGCCCAAAATCACCCAGCTGGCTTTCATGGCTAGGGCAGGACTAGAACTCACATTCTCCTCGTGATTGGCCCAAAGTTACCCAGCCGGCTTTTATGCCTAAGGCGGGACTAGAACTCACCGTCTCCTGGTGATGGGCCCAAAGTCCCCCATTCATTTAGTGACATCCCAAGAAAAATGAGTTTGGGGTTCAAATCTGGTCTGTCTCAAAGAGCTGGCACAAATCTTGCAACCTTCCGTGAGAAATCATCGCAACATTTACACACAAACAGGCCAGCCAGGGAATTCACAGCTGACGGGCACATCGGCAAGGAAGCATTAGATTAATTTGGCTGCAAGACAGGGGTCTGATAAATATAAATTAGCCGTAGCAAAATGACCGTGTATTCAATTAGCTGGACGTTGCCCTTTATTCGTAAATGAGAACGCTTACAAGGTTTACTTTCTCTCTCTCTCCCTTTTTTAATAAAATGTTTTTGGAAAACCCGCTGGGGGCCCTTGAAAAGGAAAGTTATTCTGCAATTCTCATGCACTCTTAAATTATATCAATGTTAAATTAAAAAAAATAGCAATAAAAAAGCTTGAAGATCTATGCCAATACTCTGTATGGTTCATCTTTGGCTTTAGCAGATGGTGTTTCTCTCTCTCCCTCTCTCTCTCTCTCCCTCCCTCCCTCTCTCTCTCCTGTCTCTCTTCTCCCTCTCTCTTCTGTCTATCTGTCTTCCTCTCCTCTCTCTGCTCTCTCTCTCCTCTGTCTTTATTTTCTCTCTCCTCTCCCTCTTCTCTCTCTTCTGTCTGTCTTTCTCTCGTCTCTCTGCTCTCTCCTCTCCCTCTCTTCTTTCTGTCTCTCCCTCCTCTCTCTCTCCTCCCTCTTCTGTGCCTCTCTCTCTTCTCCCTTCCTCCCCTCTCTCTTCTGTCTCCTGTCTCTCTTTTCTCTCTTCTCTTTTTCTTTCTCCTCTCTCCCTCTCTCTCTTCTCTCTCTCTCTCTTCTGTCTGTCTCCCTCTCTTCTCTCTCTCTTCTGTCTCTCTCTCTCTCCTCTCCCTCTCTTCTCTGTCTTCTCTGTCTCTCCTCTCCCTCCCTCCCTCTCTTCTGTCTTTCTTTTGTCTCCTCTCTCTCTCTTTCTTTCTCCTCTCTCCCTCTCTTCTCTCTCTCTCTTCTGTCTGTCTTTCTCTCCTCTCTCTGTTCTTTCCTCTCCCTCCCTCTCTCTTCTCTCTTTGTCTTTTCTCTTTCCTCTCTCCCTCTCTCTCTCTCTCGTCTGTCTGTCTCTCTCTCTCCTCTCCCTCTCTTCTCTCTCTTCTCTGTCTTGCCTCTCCCTCCCTCCCTCTTCTCTCTTTCTTTTCTGTCTCCTCTCTCTTTCTTTCTTTCTCCTCTCTCCCTCTCTTCTCTCTCTCTTCTGTCTGTTTCTCTCCTCTCTCTGTTCTTTCCTCTCCCTCCCTCTCTTCTCTCTTTGTCTTTTCTCTTTCCTCTCTCCCTCCCTCTCTCTCTCTCTCTCTCTCTCTCTCTCTCTCGTCTGTCTGTCTCTCCTCTCCCTCCCACCCTCCCTCTTCTGTCTCTGTCTTTCTTTTCTGTCTCCTCTCTCTTTCTTTCTCTTTCTCCTCTCTCCCTCTTCTCTCTCTCTCTCTTCTGTCTGTCTTTCTCTCCTCTCTCTGTTCTTTCCTCTCCCTCCCTCTCTCTCTTCTCTCTTTCTGTCTTTTCTCTCTCCTCTCTCTCTCTCTTCTCTCTGTCTCTTTCTCTCTCTGCAACATGCCCAGTACATGTCTACTTCATCTTAGCAAAGGAATGTCAAGATATATTAAGCATTTAAAAATAAGTGTTTTTTGAAGTGAAGATCTCTAGGGAATAATTAAAAAAATTTTTTTAAAAGCACTTAATACAAAGAAAGGGACAGATGTAATTTTCCACCGATTCTAATTTGAAATCGGTTCCATTCTGCGCACGGAGTTAAACCCTACTGTGAAACATCCAACGCAGGAAACTCGGTCTATGCAAATCCTTGATGTTACAAATCAGTATGGATCGATTTTGCACACTCAAAATCGATTGGACTTGCATCGAATCAATTTACATGGATTTAGTTCTTTGTCCATGTTTTGAAGGGGGAAAAAATCAATTCGAATAAGTAGGTTTCCATTTGGAAATTTCATCTGACTCAAGTCTTAATGTTTGGACAGGAACAATTTGCTACACCAGTTTGAACATTTAAACCAACCCGTTGTATTAAAGAACTGCTGCCCTTTCACCTTTTGAAATTTTTATAATGTTATTTTTTATAATTGTAAAACCTTTTTATTCTTAAATTATTTTTGATTTTAATGTTCATTTTATGGATTACATTGTACATTACCCAGAGCCCCTCTCTGGGTGGGAGGAAAAATACAAAAACGAAAGGAAGGAAGGAAGGAAGGAAGGAAGGAAGGAAGGAAGGACAGGGAAGGAAGGAAGGAAGATCATTTTCAAGGTATTAACCAGACCCAATAGAGACCATGCTCAAAAGAAAATCTACATGAAGTACTAAGAATCAGTTTGGGCCAATCACCAGGAGAGGGTAAGTTCTAGTCCCGCCTTAGGCATGAAAGCCAGCTGGGTGACTTTCAGCCAAATCACCAGGAGATTATGAGTTTCTAGTTCCACCTTAGCCCATCAAAACTAGCTGGGGGAGTGGAGAAGATAACAAAAATACAAAGACTTACAAATAGAAATAGAAAGACTGTGGCAAAAGCAAGCAAGGATAGTACCAATAGTAACAGGCGCCCTGAGTGCAATCCCAAAACAACTGGAGCACCACTTGAAACACCATCATCGGCATTGACAAATTCGCCATTAGTCAATTGCAAAAGGCGGCCTTACTAGGAACCTGCCTTCCATCCTGCAACGAGATCTGTAATACCATCAAACATCCACATCTGCCTATCCCAGGTCCTGGGTAAGGACTCGATAGGTAGACAAAATGTCAAATCCAGTCTGAACATCTGGCTGACTGTGCGATGATCCATAATAAAGTTGGAAGGGACCTTGGAGGTCATCTAGTCCAACTCCCTGCTCAGGCAGGAAACCCTATACCATTCCAGACAAATGGTTGTCCAGTCTCAATTGCGGTCGTAAGGCGAGGGACTATCTGTAGTATGCTTCTTAGGAGGGTCTGGGGAACTTGAAGCCCCCCGTGACGATTCTGACTTTAGCTGACAGTGGGGAAGCTGTTCAGATTTCACAGCTAGGCTGACAAAGAGACCAAAATTGATTTCTAAGAAGATGAGAAGGCATGTTTGTCGGTTAGTAAAACAAAAAGAACCAAAATGAGCTGTCCACCATCCTGGTCTTGAGATTAGCATCTCCCCCCCCCCCCAAACGCTGTCACTTTGATATTAAAAGAGACAAGAACAACAGCAACAATAAATAGGATCCCATCAAGAGGAAGAGCGCAACCAGATGTTCCTAAGGAGAGATAAGAGGCGCTTCCGTCCTCTGGAGGAGCTACAGAATTTAAACATTGGCTGGGTCGAAGTAGCCAGGAGGAAAAGCCCCCCCCCCATGCCATCTAAAGTTAAGCTACAATTGATCAGGATTGTGTGAATGTTTCTGACTGCTGCAGCTGCACTAAAGAAGGGCTCGGATTGTGTGCAGTGTGCGGTCTGCCAATGAGCCAGCCTTAAACACAACTGTGCCAGTTTAACAGATATATTACACATAACAGAATAACAGAGTTGGAAGGGGCCGTGGAGGTCTTTAGTTCAAACCCCTGGAAACGCTATACAATCTTTCCAACTTTTTGGGGGGGGGACTCTGAGTTTTGCAAGAGAGTTAATGATTTATAAATATTAAATATCTTTTAAAATTGCAGAAAGTCTAGGGTGGAGGGAAGGGTAGATCACTACTCAAATCATCTAAGGCAGGGGTAGGCAACCTGGGCTCTTTTATGACTGGTGGACTTCAACTCCCAGAATTCCTGAGCCAGCCACGCTGAGGCGAAAGGGAGAGGTTTCCAAGCTGGGCCATGCTGGCTTAGGAATTCTGGGAGTTGAAGTCCACAAGTCATGAAGGGGCCATAGTTCCCCCATGCTGCTCAGGAATTCTGGGAATTGAAGTCCACAAGTCATAAAAGAGCCAAGGTTGCCTACCCTGACATAGACCTTCCAGATGGTTTAGACCAGGGGTGGGGAACCATGACCCTTTTTTGACTCGTGGACTTCAACTCTCAGAATTCCTGAGCCAGCCATGCTGAGGGGAAAGGGAGAGGCTTCCAAGCTGAGCCAGGCTGGCTCAGGAATTCTGGAAGTTGAAGTCCATGAGTCATAAAAGAGCAAAGGTTGCCTACCCCTGTTCTAAGTCTTCCTGTTCTAAGTGGTGAGCCTCCTAGACCAGGGGTAGGCAACCTTGGCTCTTTTATGACGCGTGGACTTCAATTCCCAGAATTCCTGAGCCAGCCATGCTGAGGCGAAAGGGAGAGGTTTCCAAGCTGGGCCATGCTGGCTCAGGAATTCTGGGAGTTTGAAGTCCACAAGTCATGAAGGGGCCATAGTTCCCCCATGCTGGCTCAGGAATTCTGGGAGTTGAAGTCCACAAGTCATGAAGGGGCCATAGTTCCCCCATGCTGGCTCAGGAATTCTGGGAATTGAAGTCCACGAGTCATAAAAGAGCCAAGGTTGCCTACCCCTGATCTAAGGGCCATCGTGGTGAGATCTTCTCCTTGATCCCGCCAACATAATAGGAAACGGGCTGCTGCCTTGAGCTGGATGACTTTGTCCAGGTTTTTCCACCCCCCTCCCCACAAATCGTGATAAATTATTATCCCAAAAGGCAAAATAAGTAGAAGAGGTTTGCCGAAGAGAACAAATGACGATGGTGTGTGTGCATGGGGGGGGGCAGCTCTTTGCTTTAAATGTCTCAGAAATCAAATTTAAAAGAATTACTAATCCATTTCTCTCCGCTTCACTTTAATTCAGCCAAGTCAAACTACTTGCAAAGGAAACGCCAGAGCTGCCCTCGGTTTTGGAACGTGCTGGCCGAAAGGCGCAAATCGCCAAGTCGGAGACAGAAATTAGAAAGTTGTGAGGTCGCACAATGGGATCAACGCAAGAACAGCTCACCGCAGAATAGGGGGCGGGGAGTTTTTTTAGTTATTTTGCTTGTTTGAGGGGTTTTTTTTAACCGCAGGGCTCATGGAAAAGGACAAAGGATCACAAAAAGATACCCACAATTTTGGTCGTTCAGTCACGACGGTTGTCAAATGATCAGGTTTGATTTTTGTGGCCTTCGTTTCGCAGCGGTCGTAAAGTGACTGCTGCAGCCCTTAAGCAAAGGTTGGGGTCGTTAAGTGAACCCTACACAGCGTATTTGGTCCGAAGACCGAAGTAAATGCCAGTTTCTGGCAAAAATGGTTTGTATAGTGCAGTCATGTTACACACAGTTGTAAATGCAAGTGGCTTGCCAAGCACCCAAAATGCAGTTGCATGACCGTGGAGTCTGGGTTGAAGAACGGAACGTCTTATGGCTGTTTTTCATACTTACGACCATGGCTGCGTTCCCTTTGTCATGTGATCAAAATTCGACTGCTTGGCAACTGGCATGTACTTATGACGGTTGCAGTGTCCCGGGGTCACGTGATCCCCTTTTGCGACCTTCTGGCGAACAAAGTCAATGGGGGGGGAAGCCAGATTCACTTAACAACCAGGTTGCAACTTAACAATTGCAGTGGTTTTACTTAACAACTGTGGCCAGAAAGCTCGTGGAATGGGGCAAAATTCATTTAACAACTATTTTGCTTGGCAAAGGAAACTTCGGGCTCAGCTGTGGTCGTTAAGTCGAGGAATAGCTGTAGCTTTCCCAGAGTGTCGGAACTTTGAACAGTCACTAAGCGACCCGCTGTAAGTTGAGGACTACCTGTATGTATTCATCTGCTTAACAGCATTAATCACCTGGCCCAACAGGAGCATCGGCCAACAACAGTTAGCCAGGAGTTGGATAAAAGTCAATACATTCAGTTTTTTGGAGCTATTCAGATTGTTGGCCGAGCAGGTACAAAAACACCCAGGGAAATGATTGAAGCCTGGGAAACGGGGCCCTCGTCAATCAACAGGAGTGCTGATTTACCCCCAGCCTATCAAATACTTAGGAGGTGAGGGTTTGGCAGCACAAGGAAACAACAGCCAATCACCCGCTGTCAACACGCCAATCAGCCAATAGGAAGGCACTGCATAAATACAACTCACAAAATAGCCCAAAACGTTATCCTGGGACACATATATTTGCCTTCCTTCGCGAAACCCAATACGGCTTTCTTTTCTGACTGGTTATTAGGAGTCTAACAAATATCTTTGCAAATCCCAGAATGAGAAGACGTGACAAACCTTCTCGCTTAGAGGGCCTCACATTTGTGCGTCCCCCTTTATGTGAAGATGAAATAAGGCAACGGTCAGTGAAGAGTGAAATTGAAATGCAACAATGCAGAAGCTGATTAAATGCACAGTTAACCTGAAGAACTCCTGGCCACTGGGCTAAACAAAGAAAGCTTCGGTGGAACGTTAAAAGCAGCCCACGGCTGGAATCGTGGTTAAGGCAGACGATGTTTCGTTTTTTATTTTATTTTTTTTAAAGGAAAATAATCTGCTTTTAAATAACAAGTCTTTGGGATGGCTTTTTTATTGATGATTTTTTTACATTATTAAAC
Source organism: Crotalus helleri (assembly GCA_024509115.1). Lineage (NCBI taxonomy): Eukaryota > Metazoa > Chordata > Lepidosauria > Squamata > Viperidae > Crotalus > Crotalus helleri. The sequence goes on from JAKSXO010000157.1 coordinate 106,724, forward strand.
AGGTGCTAAAATCATCTGCCGGGTCGAGGTGAAAAGAGCAGACAGATCTAATTCCAAGATGCAAAGTGTTATTAGAAAAATGTGTGTGTGTGTGTGTGTGTGTGTGTGTGTGTGTGTGTGTGTATGTATATGTGTGTATGTATGTATGCATGTATGTATGTTTGTATGTAGGTCTTTGGTTATTTGAGTTTTCTCCCGCGTCAAATTGGAAGTGTCTTGGCGACGTTTCGACAAAGTCCCATTCGTCATCTTCAGGCTGGTGTTTTCGGCTTCGTGCTTCTAGGAACAATGTGTGATCATAGCTGTTTCTTCCTAGAAGCACGAAGCCGAAAACACCAGCTGTTCTTGCTACATTTGTTAAGCGAATCACTACACTCGTTAAACGAGTAACACGGCTGTTAAGCAAATCTGGCTTTCCCCCCGTTGACTTTGCTTGTTGGAAGGTCACCAAAGGGGATCACGTGACCCAGGGACACTGCAACCGTTGTAAGTACATGCCAGTTGCCAGGCTTCTGAATGTTGATCACGTGACCCTGGGGAGGCTGCAAAAGGATGAAAAACGGTCTTAAGTCCCTTTTTTCAGTGCCATTGTAACTTCAAGCAGTCACTAAATGGACTGTTGTAAGTTGAGGACCACCTGTATTTTAGAATTATAGATTATAGAGGGCAGGGGTCTCCAAATATGGCAACCAGGGGCCGATTATGTGGAGGGAGATTTTTCCACAGACTAGAGGGAGCGTGGTTTCACGTGCTGCCTGCATCCTGCAGATGGGGCTTCAGTTATTATTATTATTATTATTATTAATAATAATAATAATAATAATAATAATAATCACACCAATCAGCCAATAGGAAGACACCACATAAATGCAACTCACAGAATAGCCCAAAACACATATTCCAAAAGAGAGAAGTTCCCTGAAGATGGGCTGGCTGAGGAATTCTGGGAGTTGAAGTCCACAACTCCACAAGTTTTAAAGTTGCCAAGTTTGAAGACCGCCCCCCCCCCCATGTAGGGTCTCCTGCTTGGGCGGGGGGGGGGGAGGTTGGATTAGATGACCGACAACGTCCCTTCCAATTCTGTTAACTCTGTTAACTATTCTTTCTATTTACTGCCCAATTGTTTTTCAAATGCATTTCCTAATTGTTTGATCTTGGTGTTGGTAGACCAAGGCTGTGCATGCACTGGTCTGTGTGTGTGTGTGTGTGTGTGTGTGTGTGTGTGTGTGTGTGTGTGTGTGAGAGAGAGAGAGAGAGAGAGAGAGAGAGAGAGAGAGAGACTGCAAGATGGCAGGTGCAAAGTACCTGGATCACAATTTCACGCCTTCCATATGAGCACCTGTCATTTTGCAGATTTTCACACACAAACACACACACACACACACACAAATCCGTTTTAGATTTGGAAGCAGGTACTTGGGCGAACAAAGCACCTCTCCACAATTCCTTAAAGCAGCTGTGCATTTTTTTCCCCACCCACTCCCTTCCAACACGCTACAGCTGCAACGATATAATTTACTCCTTTAATATTTGTGTTTTAGCGATCTGCTCTGCTCCGGAGATAAAAGCCATTTAGATCCTGTAAATTGCTCCTGAAACAGTCGGTGACTTCATTTCTTCTCATTCAACTCTCTTAAGCCGTTCCCATTTTTCTCCCTGGCTCTGTGCTAAAGTATCACACGAAACTAATATTTGAATTTTCTGAAAGTGCTTACCAAAAAAAAAAAAAACCTCCGCGAAAAGCAAAGGAAAGACTGCAATTTGCTGTTGAACTTACAAAGCAATCACTCCGTTTGAAAGCCGTTTCATCGTTCTCATATTTCAGTATCAAAAAAAAAGGTATTCTACTTAATGGAGATTTATCAAATAACTGACATCGTGACTCCATGGTGTAGATATAAAATACTGGGAAAAATAAGTATTTCATGCTTTCAAACTCCCTATCAATGCAAACTTAATAATACCTGCTGCAGTGTTGATCAATGAGAAAAGGTTACTTAAACTGTTTTTTTTTCACTATACTTCAAGCATCCATTGCTATACATACATACATATACATACAAACATACATACATACATACATACATGTAGTCCTCAACTTACAAGCACAACAGAGTGCAAAATTTCTATGGCAGGGCAAGACAGTCGTTAAGCGAGTTTTGCCCCATTTTACAACCTTTCTTGCCACCGTTGTTAAGTAGATCACTGCGGTTGTTAAGTTAGTAGCACGGGGGTTAAGTGGATGTGGCTTCCCCCACTGTCAGAAGTTCGCAAAAAGGGATCACGTGACCCCGGAATGCTGCGACCGTCATAAATATGAATCAGTTGCCAAAGGCCCGAATTCTGATCACCAGACCATGGGGATGGTGGCAACGGTCATTAAGTGTGAAAAACGGTCACAGGTCACTGTTTCCGGCGAGGCTGCAACTTTGCATAGTCACTATAAGCCAGGAGTCTTCAACTTGGCCCTTTTACGACTTGTGCACTACAACTCCCAGAATTCCTCAGCCAGCCTCCATTTTCTTTGTTAGATTTAAGACAGGGGTCTTCAAACTTGGCCCTTTTATGACTTCAACTCCCAGAATTCCTCAGCCAGCCTCCATTTTGTTTGTTAGATTTAAGCCAGGGGTCTTCCAACCTGGCCCTTTTATGACTTGTGGACTTCAACTCCCAGAATTCCTCAGCCAGGCACGCTGGCTAAGGAATTCTGGGAGTTGAAGTCCACGAGTCATAAAAGGGCCAAGTTTGAAGGCCCCTGCTATAAACAAATGGTTGTTACCGGTAAGTCAAGGACCATCTGTACACATACGCAATTTTATTTTAAAATTAATCGGCAAAACGTGGCTAGTTCTCGATTCATGACTGACAGCCTAGCGATTGTTCGAAGTTATGACAGGGAAGTTGTGACGGTTGACATCACCCCTGAGGTGATGTGGCCGCATGTCAGCTGCTGGGCAAGCAGCCTGCATTTGTGGCTGTTTGCAACGCCCCAGAGTCCACGTTACAATTTTCGCCCAAAAAAATGGCCTTTATATCCAGTTTTCAACAAACACAGCCCACTTTACAACTGCTGCAATGGAGGTCGTAAAGCGGATAGGTCACGTGGGTGACCTGGCTGATGACTGTCTCGACTTATGACCGTGGCGGGCAGGTTCCGTTACAGTCGTAAATCGAGGATCCGCCTGTACGTGCGTGAGAAAAGTGTGTATTTTTATTTTTTTTCAAATTCTCCACTGGCGTAAGAGCTTGCGATAGCAAGGCACTGATCATCCCATCTATTTTTAATAAATATTTGTCCCACCGAAGAGATCGTCTCCACTCGTCTGTCATTATGGGTGGATGAGACCAATTGTCTCCTAGGTCTTCGTTTTACATTATTTTTATAGCGATGTCAGGACACAGGAGGCATTATCTCCTGCAAGAAGATAAATAAATAAATAAAATGGCTCTCTTCCACACCGTGCCCAAGTCCAGTAAAATCAAGGAAAGAGCAAGCAGGGGATTAAAAAAAACCAACAACCCAAAATCAGCATTTATCCATTGAAATGTGTTTTTGTTTTGTTTTGTTTTTTATTTAAGGGCCAGCAACTCAGCTAATGGGAAGAGAGGAGTTGCAAAGCCCAGTCTACCCATAAGGATAAAAACCAAAACAAAAGAACGGTGCGGTTTTTTAGGCAAGAGAAATTTTAGTGGTGTGCAGAGTGCAATTTGTGGGGAAGAATAATTTGGACAAGAATTTTATAGCCCTCTCCATTTTATAGGCACTGGCAGGCTTAGCAAAGGAGCAGCTGGACAGCAGAGCTTAAGCGCCGACGTGGTTCTTTGCATCTCTTCCAATTTCCTAACTATAGGGAGTCCTTGACTTATGGCCACGATGGAGTCCCAGATTTCCGTCGCTAAGCGAGACAATTGTTAGGCGAGTTTTGTCCCATTTTTACGGCCTTCCTTGCCCCAGTTGTGGAGTGAGACACCCAGCTGTTAAGTCGTGTTTTGATCACGTGACCAGGGGGAATGCATCAACGGTCATTAAGTGTGAGCGAAAAGGGGGAGGTTTCCATGCCGGCTCAGGAATTCTGGGAATTGAAGTCCACAAGTCATAAAAGAGCCAAGGTTGCCTACCCCTGTCCTAAGTCCTCCTGTTCTAAGTGGTGAGTCTCCTAGACCAGGGGTAGGCAACCTCGGCTCTTTTATGACTCATGGACTTCAACTCCCAGAATTCCTGAGCCAGCATGGCTCAGCTTGGAAACCTTTCCCTTTCCCCTCAGCATGGCTGGCTCAGGAATTCTGGGAGTTGAAGTCTACCAGTCATCAAGAGAGCCATAGTTCCCTCATGCTGGCTCAGGAATTCTGGGAGTTGAAGTCTACCAGTCATCAAGGGAGCCATAGTTCCCTCATGCTGGCTCAGGAATTCTGGGAGTTGACGTTCACGAGTCATCAAAGAGCCAAGGTTGCCTACCCCTGTCCTAAGTCCTTCTGTTCTAAGCGGTGAGCCTCCTAGACCAGGGGTAGGCTACCTTGGCTCTTTTATGACTGGTGGACTCCAACTTCCAGAATTCCTCAGCCAGCCTGGCTCAGCTTGGAAACCTCTCCCTTTCCCCTCAGCATGGCTGGCTCAGGAATACTGGGAGTTGACGTCCATCAGTCATAAAAGAGCCAAGGTTGCCTACCCCTGCTATAGATTGTCCCCCTTGAAGTCACAAAAATCGCCCGCCCCACAGTAGTTATTTATTTATTTATGAGACTTATATACCGCTTTAAGTGCAAGCACTCTCTAAGCGGTGTACACCAATAAGCAATGTATATATATATTTACATTGCCCCCAACAATCTGGGTCCTCATTTTACCTGCCCCGGAAGGATGGAAGGCTGAGTCAACCTTGAGCCGGTGAGATTTGAACCGCTGACCTGCTGAACACAGTCAGCTAAAGTGGCCTGCAGTACTGCACTCTAACTGCTGCGCCACCTGTAGGAAGTTTCTGGAAGCCACTTAGTTTTACAATTCTTAGGCCACAGTGCAAGCGTACACATTCAGCCTATTTTCAATATTGTGGTGACCTTGCCTTAAATCAGTGATATATATATAGGGACGTACATCTCCCCCCCCCCCCCACACACACACACAAGCCGCAAAACTTTGAAAAATAGCCGTTCCTCGTGAAATTATCTCCGAGACCACGGGTCGTGAGATGATAAAGTAAGATTTTAGCATTTCTCCCAGCCGAGAAGCCATCATGACAGAAATTCGAGAAAAATGATATCGCTTATCCTGCAGACGAATGCCCTGGAATTTTCATTTTAAGCCCCCCAAATGGCTTTCCGAATGCGCAATTCCATTTAAAATAGCTCTTTTTTGGGCCTCCCCTATTCCTGCATCAAGTCCTCTGTCACCAGGGCCGGAAGACGTGAAAAACATCCATTATTTTCGTTTTTAAATAACAGGAATCCATCAGCAAGCCCAAAAACCTTCCAGAGGCCCTTCAGAAGAGATCTAAGACAGCAGCAAATTAAAGTGGATCCTATTACTTGCAGGTCCAGGATCACAAAGAGCTGCAGGAGACCAGCGGTGGAAGCGGTGTCACTTTGATCTCCAGTGTGAGAGAAAAGCAAAAATGACATCTTCAAATGAAAATAATTTATAATGGATGAAAAGCCAGACAGATGTAAAGGGAACAGAACTGGGTGAAGAGAGTGCCAGGGAGGGAGAGAGGGAGGGGGGGGCCAGGCCTGTGGCCATTGGTGAAAGCGGGACAATAAGAAGACAGGTGACCCTCAACTTACGACAATAATAGTAATAATAATAACAACAATAACAATAACAACAACAACAATGCTTACTGGTGTACACCGCTTAGAGAGTGCTTGCACTTAAAGCGGTATATAAGTCTCATAAATAAATAAATAAACAAACAAACAACAACAACGATGACAACAATGATGTAGAAAGGGACTTTGGAGGTCATCTAGTCCAACCCCCTGCTCAGGCAGGAAACCCTGTACCATTTCAAATGGCTGTCCAGTCTCTTCTTAAAAACTTCAGTGTTGGTGTATCCACAACTTCTGGAGGCAGGTTGTTCCACTGGTTAATTGTTCTAACTATCAGAAAATTTCTCCTTAGTTCTAGGTTGCTTCTCTCCTTGACGAGTTTCCATCCGTTGCTTCTTGTCCTGCCTTCTGGTGCTTTGGAGAATAGCTTGACTCCCTCTTCTTTGGGGCAACCCTTGAGATACTGGAAGACTGCTATCATGTCGCCCCTCGTCCTTCTCTTCATTAAACAAGACATACCCAATTCCAGCAGCCGTTCCTTGTATGTTTTAGCCTTCAGTCCCCGGATCATCTTTGTGGCTCTTCTCTGCACTCTTTCTAGAGTCTCAACATCTTTTTTACATCATGGTGACCAAAACTGGATGCAGTATTTCAAGTGTGGCCTTACCAAGGCATTGTAGAGTGCCAAAATTCAACACCGTCTCGCTTAGCGACGGAAATGTGGGACTCAATTGTGTTCTTAAGTCGAGGACTTACCCTGTTTTGGTCCCTGCTTTCTGGCTAACCCAAACCTGGAACTGAATCTCAACCCAAACGGGGGAGAACCTCTTTTAAAAATATTCCAGCAATTTTGAATGCATGTTTAGTTCTTTACTACACAGCAAGAAAAAGACAGACAAAACTAAAAAACATAAATAAAATAAAATAAAATAGAACCACGAATAAAATTACGGTCAAAATGTAGAACGTATAACAGACAGTTCAGCTGTTGAACGCAGCATTAAATCTGGACCACACAGAAGAACATCGATCTGTCCTTCCATAATAGTGATAAAAAGCCAAATCGTAAGCATCAATCCATGGCTGAAAAACACAGAGGTGGCCTTGCCTTTCCATCATAAGGTCATTAATAATCGAATGAGGATTAAATCGAAACAGAACAGTGGGGTAAGCCTGCATCGTGCACATCAGCAAGGGCATCATTTTTCTACTGACAGCACAATGAAGTTGACAGTCAACATTCAGAGATGGGGGGGGGAGATGATGAATTAATCTCATCTCAAGATCAGTTGGGACGTACATAATATGCTACAATATTCTTAACCTCTGATTTATCAATATGGGGCAAGCTGACTCTTTGCTCCCGGCTTCTAGCAAATAACCGATAACCCTTTAACAATATGCCTTAACGTTATTTACTCTATGCAAAAATTTAAGAATCACCCAAAGTCCATTTTTTTTTACTACTGATAGGAATTTGGGAGGTTTTTTTCATTATTATTATTATTTCGGCTCCAGATCAAATCTTAAAGTGCCAAAATGAGGCCACCTTTTTGGCTTTATCCTTAGCCAAAAACAAGAAATGACTTTCGGTACAATCCACTGGTGGGTCCTATTTGGGAATTTTAAGATGTTACTAAAACATCTGGATCAAAGGTATTTTAAGGTACTGACATTATGTGTTTAGCTGGCTTGTTTATGCTTCCCAACCGGGGCTGATTCCTGGCAAATCCCTGGACCAATCTCTGCGATTTTCTTAGCAAAAGAAGTCATTTTAAAAAGTCATAAAATGGGGCAAACACTCACTTAACAAATTTCTCGCCAGCAAAACATATATTCCAGGCCGAATTGTGGACATAAGTCATCCTGTGCATTAGAACTAGAGCTGAAGCTAAAATGTGCTGACTCTCATCAGCCGTCCAAGAACATCTGCAACACGGCCATTACCGGGAACAAGCAGCCATTTGACAAATATCTATCTATCTATCTATCTATCTATCTATCTATCTATCTATCTATCTATCTATCTATCTATCTATCTATCTACCTACCTACCTACCTACCTACCTACCTACCTACCTACCTACCTATAATTTAAAAAGTCTGTCCTATCTGCCTGTCGTCTCTCTCCCCTCCAAAGGGACGGACGGACGGACTTTTCTTACCAACAGTTTTGAAGAACATTCTCAGCACTCAAACGCCGTGCAAAGTGCGGTTGTGAGACATGGATCGTTAAACAAACGAGCAGGAAAAACGCTAAGCTCGTCACAACCCCGAGCTCTTTGCAAGTTGCACTTACAGATGCTTCTAAATAAAATATGACGCTGGGGGCTCATTCGGAGGATCATCTCAAGCGTGGTTTGCAAAATAAGTCATGGGCTTTCTTGAAGCCGCAAAACTACACACTTCCTTTTCCCTTCCACACTTTTATCGGTCCTAACTGAGAAGCAATTTAAGGGGCAGTCAAAAAATCACGCGGCAATGTTCTACTTGAGCTGGCCCATTTTTATCCTGCAAAACCAAGTCGTAAAGTGTCAGCTGAACGGATCTGTTGGGAGTGTCGTAAATGGTTCCCTGGGTCCTGGGTGAATAATCACACAGCTCTTCTCATCTTTTTTACATCGTGGCGACCAAAACTGGATGCAGTATTCCATGTGTGGCCTTACCAAGGCCTTGTAAAGTGGTATTAACTGTCCATGAATTTTGGGAACAGCTCTCCCAACCCATTTGGAGGGTACCAGTTTGAAAAAGGCTGGACCACCTCACAACCCTTTTTCTGTTAGAAACAGGAAGAAAAGTTTTGATGTCTTGCAGGCTATGTGGGCGACGGGTAAAGTTTTCCCGCAAGCTGTTTTAAACACGGTGCCGACAGAAATAGAAAACGTCCACAAATTGGAAGTAATTAACCAATATTTTTTCCCCAAAAAGAAAAAAAAAGTGGGGGAGGGGGAGAATTTGAAATATATATCAAATAACGAATTTACAACTATCAAGTCACTTTTACCGTTTTGCGAATTGTATATCCAGGCTGTTGCCCTCCGCTGCGTGGAACGATACAAAAAAGCTGTAATTTTCCTAGGAAGGGAAAACTTGAAATGAATTGCGGGAGAGAAAGAAAGAAAGAAAGAAAGAAAGAAAGAAAGAAAGAAAGAAAGAAAGAAAGAAAGGAAGGAAGGAAGGAAGGAAGGAAGGAAGGAAGGAAGGAAGGAAGGAAGGAAGGAAGGTAGGAAGGAAGGAAGGAAGGAAAGAAAGGAAGGAAGAAAGAAAGAGAAGGAAAGAAAGGAAGGAAGGAAGGAAGGAAGGAAGGAAGGAAGGAAGGAAGGAAGGAAGGAAGGAAGGAAGGAAGGAAGGAAGGAAGGAAGGAAGGAAGGAAGGAAGGAAGGAAGGAAGGTAGGAAGGAAGGAAGGAAGGAAAGAAAGGAAGGAAGAAAGAAAGAGAAGGAAAGAAAGGAAGGAAGGAAGGAAGGAAGGAAGGAAGGAAGGAAGGAAGGAAGGAAGGGAAAGAGAAGGAAGGAAGGAAGGAAGGAAAGAAAGAAAGGAAGGAAGAGAAGGAAAGAAAGAAAGGAAGGAAGGAAGGAAGGAAGGAAGGAAGGGAAAGAGAAGAAAAGAAAGAAAGAAAGAAAGAAAGAAAGAAAGAAAGAAAGAAAGAAAGAAAGAAAGAAAGAAAGAAAGAAAGAAGTAAATCTCTTTTTGAGTCCATGGAAAATAAAAATAAAAAGATGAGAAGGAACGGAGCTTAGTGGGAGCGCTCCGGGTTCAGAGAAATGGACTGATTAAGCGATATTTCATGTAGCCACAGAGGCAATCCAGAATAGCTAAAGCTTCAGCTGTCGGGCACAAGCAGACAAATCCATACACGAAAAATTCAACTACAGGACAAGATTGGACAACCATTTGTCTGAAATGGTATAGGGCAGAGGTCTCCAACCCCCGGTCCATGGATCACTACTGGGCTGCGACATGCCAGCAACTGGTCCGCACAAACAAGCAAAGCCTCATCCGCAGGATGCAGGTAGCGCACAAAACCACACACTCTCCGGTCTACGGAAAAACCTTTCTCCACGGAACCGGTCCCTAGTGCCCAAAAGGTTGGGGACCTCTGGAATAGGGTTTCCTGACTGAGCAGGGGGCTGGACTAGAAGACCTCCAAGGTCCCTTCCAACTTTATGATTATTACGGATCATCGCAGTCAGCCAGATGTTCAGACCGGATTTGGCATTTTTGTCTACCTATCGAGTCCTTACCCAGGATCTGGGATAGGCAGATGTGGATGTTTGATGGTATTACAGATATCGTCGCAGGATGGAAGCAGTTCCTAGTAAGGCCGCCTTTTGCAATTGACTAATAGCAAATTTGTCAATGCCAATGATGGTGTTCAAGTGGTGTTCCAGTTGTTTTGGGATTGCACCCAGGGCGCCTATTGCTATTGGTACTACCCTTGCTTGCCTTTGCCACAGTCTTTCTATTTTTGTTTGTAGGTTTTTGTATTTTGTTATCTTCTCCAGCTCTTTCGCTTCTATTCTGCTGTCTCCAGGCACTGCCACGTTCACTATCCAGACTTTTTTGTCTTTCTTATCGACAATTGTTAAGTCCGGGGTGTTATGTTGCAGGTGCTTGTCTGTTTGAATTCTGAAGTCCCAGAGCAGTTTAATTTTATCATTTTCTATGACTTTCTCTATTTTATGATCCCACCAGTTTTTGCTTACAGGCAAATGATATTTTTTGCAGATCTTCCAATGCACCATTGTTGCTACTTTGCCATATTATTATTATTATTATTATTATTATTATTATTATTATTATTATTATTATTATTATTATTATCTTTTATTCATTAGACATGAATCTCAGTCAACTGAACATTCAAGTTTGCTGGCGCTGATGGTTGACACGGGTTGCTACCCGCATCCTAGGTGTCAACCAGGTACCTCCTTAAAATATAAGATATTCTGAGTAGATGATGATGATGATGATGATGATGATGATTTCTTCATGTTACCAGATTGTACTTCTTATCACCTTTCTCATATCTGAACACGTTCCTCAGTTCTGCAAAGCATTCTTAAAATTGCAAGTACTTAGGATCACAATCCACATCCTAATGTTATCCCAGCACACACTCATCCCAGTTACATTTCAGCATCAGTCACATTACATCAATCACACCACACATAGTTCTGGCAAAGCAAAGATACTTAAGACGCATTGTGGAAGGAATCTCCCTGCATTATAGATGTGTGTATAATAATCATTTTACATCATTTTTTCAGGGCTGACAGCGGCACCAAACAGCCCAGGCTGCTTCTAGCTACGAATGGAAGCCTTTAGCAAACCTCATGTTGATTCTGTGGCTTGTAATTAGCCGCTTTGGTTAATCTAAACCCAGCGTTTACAAACGGCCCATTTACCCAATATATAAACACTTTCGAGCAATTAGCCAAAGCATTGTTATTGATTAAGATTTAATACGGCAGAAGGGAGGAATGGCGTGGAACAAAAATTATCTGTAATTGGTCGGTGGGCATTATCTCGTCAAAATATTTTGCTGGAGGGAAGATGGGTTTTCAACAGTATTCGCTAGAAAACCACATGCTCCTGGGGGGTGTGGGGGGGTCACTTTTACTGCCCAGAGGAGAAAAAGCAACAGATTGGATGATGGAGTCCCTTCCTTCGTCCTCTCCGGAATTGGTAAGTCCTGGTGGCTTGTTTTGAACAGGAGTAAAACAGCCCTTACTCAGCTTGTAACACGGTGAACTCCTAAGAGCAGGTATTTCTCCATTTACAATACCAGCAACCGGTCCACACAAACAAGCAAAGCCCCATCCACAGGATGCAGGCAGCACACAAAACCACGCTCTCTCCGGTCCACGGAAAAACCTCTCTCCACGGAACCAGTTCCTGGTGCCCAAAAGATTGGGGATCTCTGGTATAGGCTTTCCTGTCTGAGCAGGGGGTTGGACTAGACGACCTCCAAGGTCCCTTCCAACTCTGTTATTCTCTTCTAAGTGCCCAACAAGCCGCCACAGGACCGTGGTAGATCCATCCGCATTTTGAACAGAAGTCTTCCAGTTGGCAAATTTGGACTTCCCTGATCTTGGCCAACCTCTGCCCAGCCCCAAATCCAAGCTCGTTTGCCAGACCCAATTCAAAACACTTCAGCCCTGCTTTGTCATCCAAACCGTAGAATTCCCTAAGGGATTTGGGCCTGCTCCTTTAAGTGCCCAAAGCCCACAGGGCACAGACCTGTGCTCGACCCAACCCAAGTTCAGAAAGAATTTCCTTCAGGACGGCTGCAGACAACGGCCGTTCGTCGACAACCTGCGCACGAAGGCAAGATGGAAAGACTAAATCCCCAAAGACAGTAACTCAGAATATTTTCGCTTCCGGATATATGCACAAACATAATAGCATTAATGGAAAGGACACATCGGCGTTCCCGGGCAAACAAATCTCTTATCTTCCAGTCACAGATCTGGCACAGGCGGGCTTCCCATTAGTCCGGGCGCCATTATTTTAAGGCTTACAAAACACGTTATTTGCTTTCCATAAAAATGCGAACCGTCGGAGCAGGGAGGCATCCGATATTCTGCGGAGGCTTCCAAAGCACAATTTTTACAGCGTCCTTGTTTAAGAAGAGGAACGCCAGAAAGGGTCTATTTATCAAGATGACCCAAAGCACGTTGAAGGCAGACTGAACCTATCATGCACTCCTCCCCGCCGGCTGGGGAGGATGGGGATGGGAGTGGCCATTGCAGGAGGGCACCGGGTTAGGGATAGGTAATCTTAAATCCGTGTTTTTCAATTTGGGCCACGTTAAGATGGGCGGAATTCAACTCCCAGAATTCCCCAGCCAGCAGAGCCACTGTGGCGAGAAAAGTCGTAAAATGGGCCAAAACTCCCTTAATGAATTGTCTTGCTGAGCGACAGAAGTGTGGGGTTCCATCGTGGTCGTAAGTCAAGGACTACCTGTATTTAATTATTTTTTTTCAAAGGCAACAGCGCAAGTCAGCTGTTTTATACTTTTGAAGACTGGTGTAAATTCAACTAATAGCAATCTACCAGCTACTTTTGAAGACTGGTATAAATTCAACTAATAGCAATCTACCAGCCACTTGGATGCTCTTTACCTCTGGATAGTGAATGAATGCAAAAATAAGCCTTGAAATCAACTGATTAGCAAGCTTGGAGCCAGCGGCACAAGGTTTTGTTGATATCATGCAATATGCAAACTTGCTAACACGTTTGATAAACACAGCCGTAATTAATAATATGGGCTAATCTGAGATTACTCTGAAATCCCAAATAAACCCAACACAAGGTATGTGTTGTTTTTTCCCCCAAATGGTAAACGGAGCTCTATTATATACCAATTATATTAGCTTACAAAATAATAATTTCTGAATACTTGTCATTAATACAGAATTTAAGAGGATGTGGTTAATTGGTAGCCATTACAAATGCAGACGGCGTAAATCCCAAGTATGAATGCCAGGGACAGATTCTATATCTATATCTATATCTATATCTAGATAGACAGACAGACAGACAGACAGACAGACAGACACAGATATAGAGATATAGAGACAGATATATAGATACGCAGTTATCCTAAACATTCGAGTCCCAGGTATATCCATTTAAAAAGACTGCTAAAATGCTGATCTCCGGGACGAAAAAACTTTATTCAATACTAAGCTTTTGTCAACAGCTGTTGACGTTGTCAAAGTGTGAGCTAGGCTCTGGGAACGCTCATCCTTATAGCCCTTTGGATGTTAACAACTTGGCCATTGAGCGTGTCATTGGTCGAACGGCCTCCCCGCCTTCCTGTAATTGGTTGAGTTGACCCTGATTCGGCCGCGCTGGCCGACATCTGCATCTATTTTGCCGGTCCGAGTGGGAGGAGGCTGCTATCATATTATCCCTAGTGCTCTTTGTTAAGACAATCATACCGAGTTCCCTTAGTCGTTGACCATGATGGCATTAATAGAACAACAGAGTTGGGAGGGACCTTGAAGATCTTCTAGTCTAACCCTTGTTAGAGGAAACTCTATACCATTCCAGACAAATGGGTGTCCAATTTCTTCTTAAAAACTTCCAGTGTTGGAGCATTCACTGCTTCTGGAGGCAGGTAGTTCCACTGGTTAATTGTTTTCACTGTCAGGAAGTTTCTCCTCAGTTCTAGGTTGCTTCTCTCCTTGGTTAGTTTCCATCCGTTGCTTCTTGTCCTGCCTTCAGGTGCTTTGGAGAATAGCTTGACTCCCTCTTCTTTGGGGCAACCCCTGAGATACTGGAAGACTGCTATCACGTTCCCCCTCGTCCTTCTCTTCATTAAACTAGACATACCCAATTCCAGCAACTGTTTCTTGTATGTTTTAGCCTCCAGTCCCCTGATCATCTTGGTTGCTCTTCTCTGCACTCTTCCTAGAGTCTCAGCATCTTTGTTACATTGTAGTGACCAAAACTGGATGCAGTATTCCAGGTGTGGCCTTACCAAGGCCTTGTAAAGTGGTATTAACACTTCACGTGATCTTAATTCTATCCCTCTGTTAATGCAGCCTAGCACTGTGTTGGCTTTTTTTTTTTTTTGATTTGCTTAACATCATAGCAAGAAAGGGTCGTAAAATCAGGCACGAATCTCTGAACAAGCCCCTGGCTTAGCAGTGGAAACTCTGGTTCCGATAACTTCGGTCACTAAATGGAGCGTTGTAGGTCAAGGACGGCCTGTAACCTCTCGCTTCCCAGCCGCCGAGACCGTTTCCTTGTGTTAGGAATTTTTTTTGTTTGTTTGTTCCTACCATCTCTTACATGAGTGGTTCTCAACCTGTGGGTCGGGACCCCATTTGGGGTCGAACGACCATTTCACGGGGGTCGCCAAACAACGCAGTCCGCCATTTTTTCCCCCTTTTCCTTAGCTGTGCTACTCCCTTTTATTCTATTGGCTTTTGAAAGCCAATAGAAGAGACTCTCTTGAATAGAGTCTAATTCTATTGGCTTTCCAAAGCCAATAGGAATTGTCCAGGCTGTCTCTGCCCTGCTGAGCCCGCCAAAAGCCCCATTCTGCAAACGGGGCTGCACCCGTTGAGTCGTCCTCGACTTACGACCGGCTGAGTAGTCCTCGACTTATGACCGGATGGGGGTCGCGGCATTAAAAAGGTTGAGAACCACTGTCCTTCATGCTCTCAGAAAAAATGATTATGAAAAGGAAACCATTAAAGGTATGCTAATGACTATGAATTGTGACAGATGCTCGAGTAACCGAGGCCTGTTGGCTGACTCCTAGCACCATTAACGATCCATCATAAAATACTCTGAACTTGCTCAGTTATGACTGCCGCTCCACTCAAGGGGAAGAGGAACAGCCAGAGAGTTTCTCCCAGGCACAATCGGAAGCCATTTATTTATCCTAATGTCATGATCCCCGCTGTTTGCCTGCATGATAATTAAGGGAATGAGAAGGGATGAAATATATGCTTTCTTTTAAAAAAAAGAGGTCGGAAGGGAAGGGCTTCGCTTGAAGAGAGCAAGGCAGCGTGTTTGGCGGGGGTGGGGTGGGGACTGACGAAGCAGCAAAACTTAATTGGCTGCAACTTCCCCCAGGTTAGAAGAGAGCCAGGAGGTCACACATCTTGGCTGGCAGATGACCCCAGGAGAACAGCCGTGTCGGTTGTCCTCAACTTGCAGCAAAAACTGGACTGGAATATCTATCTATCTATCTATCTATCTATCTATCTATCTATCTATCTATCTATCTATCTATCTATCAATCATCCACCCACCCATCCACCTACCTACCCACCCATCTATCCATCCATCCATCCATCTCTATTATCTATCCACCCACCTACCCACCCATGCATCTGTCACCCATCCATCATCTATCTATCTATCTATCTATCTATCTATCTATCTATCTATCTATCTATCTATCTATCTATCTATCTATCTATCTATCTAACCTATCTTGCTATATCCATCTATCCAATATCTATCTATCTGTCTGTCTGTCTGTCTGTCTGTCTGTCTGTCTGTCTATCTATCTATCTATCTATCTATCTATCTCTATCCATCCATCCATCTCTATTAAATCTATCTACCCACCTACCTACCCACCCATCTATCCATCCATCCATCCATCTCTATTATCTATCCACCCACCTACCCACCCATGCATCCGTCACCCATCCATCTATCTATCTATCTATCTATCTATCTATCTATCTATCTATCTATCTATCTATCTCTATCCATCCATCCATCTCTATTAAATCTATCTACCCACCTACCCACCCATCCATCCATCACCCATCCATCATGTCTGTCTGTCTGTCTGTCTGTCTGTCTGTCTGTCTGTCTCTCTCTCTCTCTCTCTCTCTCTCTCTCTATCTATCTATCTATCTATCTATCTATCTATCTATGTATCTTGCTAAATCCATCTATCCACCCACTCATCCATTTATCTATCTACCGGCATCTACCTGCCTACCTACCCATCTACCCATCTATCTATCTATCTATCTATCTATCTATCTATCTATCTATCTATCTATCTATCTATCTATCTATCTAACCTATCTTGCTCTATCCATCTATCCAATATCTATCTATCTATCTGTCTGTCTGTCTGTCTATCTATCTATCTATCTATCTATCTATCTATCTATCTATCTATATCTATCCATCCATCCATCTCTATTAAATCTATCTACCCACCTACCTACCCATCCATCCGTCACCCATCCATCATCTGTCTGTCTGTCTGTCTGTCTGTCTCTCTCTATCTTGCTAAATCCATCTATCCACCCACTCATCCATTTGTCTATCTACTGGCATCTACCTACCCACCTATCTACCGGTATCTATCTATCTATCTATCTATCATCTATCTATCTATCTATCTATCTATCTATCTATCTATCTATCTATCTATCTATCTATCTATCTATCTATCTAGCTAGCTAGCTAGCTAGCTAGCTATCTAGCTATCTATCTAGCTATCTATCTGTCTAGCTATCTATCTCACTACATCTATCTACCCATCCGTCCATCTGTCTGTCTATTATCCGTCCATCCTGGGCATTCTCCAAGCAACAGTGATCTCACCACATTCAATCCTTTCAACCCGGAAGCACCTCGGTACTCCCAACACGACTCTTAACAGTTATCCATCCATCCATTTTGGGAGCTGTGGTCCATAGGTCTTAAAAGTTGCCAAGGTTGGGCACCCCTGTTCTAGCAGGAGCTGTGCATTTACCTATTTATTTATTAAATGTATATGCTGCCCACGACCCCGATAAGGCGAATCCAGAAGACCCACCCAAACGCAGGTCCACTCTGTCAAAAAGGGTTATCTCATCCTTTCAGGAGATGTCATGGAGGCAGAGAGAGGACTCAGCTGGACAAACTCCCATCTTATTCTTACATCTCTTCACAAAGAGAAGTCTAGCAGAGTCTAAGATCAATTACATATTTGTGACTTGGGGAGAAAAAGAAGCTTTTTAAGAGGGCAAAGGGGGAATCCCTCTCCGGTTCTCCGATCCGGATAAATCTAATTATTCTTCTGGAACATCTGGCTAATGCAATGATTTAGGCACCAACTGCCTATTATTATTTTTTTTTTCCAAGCAATTAAGGGGGTCTCTGGAACCGAGTGTGATTCATCCTCCTTTTGCTGTTTTTAAAACAGCCCTTTAATGGTCAGAATTTTCAGGACTCGAACAAACGAACCCTCCAGTTTTGTAAAAAAAATGCTTACCAGGGACCAAAACCAACTAAAAATAAATGGAAATGATTTCTAAGTAAGCTCACTAAAAAATAGGGCTGGGAATTTTTGGCTGTCTTGTGAGATGATGATGATGATGATGATGATAATAATAATGATAATAATGATAATAATAATAATAATAATAATAATAATAATAATAATAATAATAATAATAATAATAATAATAATAATAATAAGCAACATAACACCCCAGACTTAACAATTGTCGATAAGAAAGACAAAAGAGTCTGGATAGTGGACGTGGCAGTGCCTGGAGATAGCAGAATAGAAGAGAAAGAACTGGAGAAGATAACAAAATACAAAGACCTACAAATACAAATAGAAAGACTGTGGCAAAAGCAAGCAAGGGTAGTACCAATAGTAATAGGCTCCTTAGGTGCAATCCCAAAACAACTGGAGCACCACTTGAACACCATTGGCATTGACAAATTTGCTATTAGTCAATTGCAAAAGGCGGCCTTATTAGGAACTGCTTCCATCCTGCGACGATATCTGTAATACCATCAAACATCCACATCTGCCTATCCCAGGTCCTGGGTAAGGACTTGATAGGTAGACAAAATGCCAAATCCAGTCTGAACATCTGGCTGACTGTGCGATGATCGATAATAAAGTTGGAAGAGACCTTGGAGGTCATCTAGTCCAACCCCTGCTCAGGCAGGAAACCCTACACCATTTCGGACAAATGGTTCGCTAGTCTCTTCTTAAAAACTTCCAGTGTTGGAGCATTTACTGCTTCTGGAGGCAGGTTGTTCCACTGGTTAATTGTCCTCAGTGTCAGGAAGTTTCTCCTTAGTTCTAGGTTGCTTCTCTCCTTGATTAGTTTCCATCCGTTGCTTCTTGTCCTGCCTTCTGATGCTTTGGAGAATAGCTTGACTCCCTCTTATTTGGGGCAGCCCCTGAGATACTGGAAGACTGCTATCCTGTCACCCCTCGTCCTTCTCTTCATTAAACAAGACATGCCCAATTCCAGCAACCGTTCCTTATATGTTTTAGCCTTCAGTCCCCTAATCATCTTTGTTGCTCTTCTCTGCACTCTTTCTAGAGTCTCAACATCTTTTTTACATCGTGGTGACCAAAACTGGATGTAGTATTCCAGGTGTGGCCTTACCAAGGCCTTGTAAAGTGGTATTAATATTTCACGTGATCTTGATTCTATCCCTCTATTAATGCAGCCTAGAACTGTGTTGGCTTTTTTGGCAGCTGCAGCACATGGCTGGCTCATATCTAAGTGATTGTCTACTAGGACTCTGAGATCCCTCTCACAATTACTACTGTTGAGCAAGATACCCCCTTTTTATTATTATTATTTTTAACTCCTCAGAAAGAGGCATCGCTTTACTAGGATTCTAGACCTTGCATGCAAATAACTTAGCGCTATTTTTTTTCATTCTTCAAATCGCACGTTTGCTTTCCAGAAATCTGAGATGGCTACAGACGCTTAAATACCTCTAAAAATAACCCTTATGCCGCAAACGATTAAAACGAAACTACCTGGCTGGGTAGTTTTTCTTCTTTAAAAAGCATTTTTTTCTCAAGGAGAATTTGCCCAAGATTTCTCCCGCTAAACAGAATGTGCTAAGTTAAGCATCCCACGGAGGACAAATATAGACGCCGAATGTTAGTAAAAGGAAAACGTCCTATTTGTGTCTTTCATTGAAATTCGTCGTTCTTTTTTTTTTTCTTCTTCTACTACTGTGGGAAAAAGGAAGAGGACGAAGAGACACGGGTGGTCCTCTACGTATGACCGCAATGCGGCCCAGAATTTATGTCGCTAAGTGAGATGGTGGTTAAGTGAGTCTTGCCCCATTTTACGGCCTATCTTGCCATTGTTAAAGTAATCGCTGCAGTTGTTAAATGAGTCACATGGTTGTTAAGTGAATCGGGCTTCCCCCGTTGACTTTGCTTGTCGGAAGGTTGCAAAATGGGGATCACGTGACCCCGGGATGCTGCAGCTGTCGTAAACATGAGTCGGTTGTCAAGCATCCAAAGATAAATCATGTAACCCTGGGGATGTTGTAACGGTTGTAAGCGTGAAAAAAATGGTCCTAAGTCACTTTTTTCAGTGCTTTGAACGGTCACTAAATGAACTGTTGTAAGTCGAGGACTACCTGTATGTCATGGCAGAAATTGTTGTGATGCTGTTCTGTTCTGGTTTAGAGATGCACGCCTATAGAAGCCAAATTTATTCCAACACAGGTGTGTCTAATCCAGGGGTGGGCACCCTTGGCTCTTTTACTTCAACTCCCAGAATTCCTAAGCCAGCCACGCTGAGGGAAAAGGGAGAGGTTTCCAAGCTGAGCCAGGCTGGCTCAGGAATTCTGGGAGTTGAAGTCCACGAGTCATGAGGGGGGGGGGCAAAGTTTCCCTCATGCTGGCTCAGGAATTCTGGGAGTTGAAGTCCACCAGTCATAAAAGAGCCAACCAAGGTTGTCTACCCCTGGCCTAGATCAAGGTTCTTCTAACTTGGCAACTTTAAGACATGTGGACTTCAACTCCCAGAATTCCTCAGCCAGCCAGGTGAGGGAATAGAAGGGGAACTAAGCTGGCAGGAACACCCTAGAATCAGAGGTGGGGAACGATGACCCTTTTATGACTGGTGGACTTCAACTGAGCCAGCCATGCTGAGGGGAAAGAGAGAGGTCTCCAAGCTGAGCCATGCTGGCTCAGGAATTCTGGGAGTTGAAGTCCACGAGTCATGAGGGGGCCATAGTTCCCCCATGCTGGCTCAGGAATTCTGGCAGTTGAAGTTCACGAATCATAAAAGAGCCAAGGTTGCCTACCCCTGGCCTAAGTTCTCCTGTTCTAAGCGGTGAGCCTCCTGGACCAGGGGTAGGCAACCTTGGCTCTTTTATGACTCGTGGACTTCAACTCCCAGAATTCCTGAGGCAGCATGGGGGAACTATGGACCCCTCATGACTCATGGACTTCAACTCCCAGAATTCCTGAGCCTGCATGGCTCAGCATGGAAACCTCTCCCTTTCCCCTCAGCATGGCTGGCTGAGGAATTCTGGGAGTTGAAGTCCACCAGTCATAAAAGAGCCAAGGTGGCCTACCCCCCTGGTCTAACCCAACAGGCAAATAAACGATCACGTCTATCCCTCTGCATTGTTGCATTGCAGAAGACAAATTTGATTCTATTTAAAGGTTTTTCGGTTGTGATTTTTCGGCTGTGCACGTACGGCGACCACGTCATTTAAAAGGACCAACCCCTGACAGCTTTTGGATCCAGAAACTGTCGCGAGCCCAAATTGGGAAGGAGGACCGTCCCCAAAGGAATGAAAGATTTAAAGAGAGGTGGGTGGAATTAGAAGCACGCGGGTACCATGTCAAACAAATTATTGGCTTAATTCTGCTCGAGGTCCCAGACCTAAGTTTTAGGAATGAACACTACTAATTTCATGGATATTTTCGCTGCATTGCAAACAGTCATTTATTGAACTTATTCTGCTGTGCTGCTATGGGTATCTTCCCACTTGGCTAGGCCTCAAGTAAGTAATTCAGTTTTAGGCTACGTGGTTTTCCTTCAAATTATTTCAAACATCACCGAAAATGACTCCTTTTTTTCTTCTTCTTCTATTAAAATGACGAATGAGCTAAATGAGGTATGTAATAAAATACTGCAGGCTTGTAAACAGGGGGGGGGGTGTTTCTTAAGAGACAAGTGGGCTACCTCGTTTAGCGCGCCCCCCCTGCGGCATTTTCTCAGCCAGCCCTTGTTAAATCACAGGAGAGGAAGAAAGAAACGGTAAAAAGCTAGAATAATAATAAAAAAAAATCAGGCGTAATTTGCTTTGGAAGTAAAACAGAAGCCTCCTTGCAGTCGAAGATCAGCCAGTGACAAATGGAGCTGCTAACAAAATCCCGATGCGCAGCACAATAAACTATCAATTTAACAGACCTGATATCAACCTAAGCAAGTTGTGCTTCCTTTTTCTGGTTATTTGGCTCTAACTTTTCATAGAATACAGTACAGATAATTGAACAAACTGTGTTGCGTTACATTCTTGATTAAATTATCCTTCCACTGATATATAATTTTACGGTATTCTAAAAAAAAAAAACTGGTGTTATTAGCCATCAAACCTCAAAAAGACACTTTTCCTAAAAGGTTTCCACAATTTTAGCCTCTACTCTACTCTACTCTACTCTACTCTACTCTACTCTACTCTACTCTACTCTACTCTACTCTACTCTACTCTACTCTACTCTACTCCACTCCACTCCACTCCACTCCACTCCACTCCACTCCATATTTTCTATTCTATTCCATTCCATTCCATTCCATATTTTCTATTCTATTCTATTCTATTCTATTCTATTCTATTCTATTCTATTCTATTCTATTCTATTCTATTCTATTCTATTCTATTCATCAGTGGAACAGCCTGCCTCCAGAAGCAGTAAATGCTCCAACACTGGAAGTTTTTAGGAAGAGATTGGACAGCCATTTGTCCGAAATGGTGTAGGGTTTCCTGCCTGAGCAGGGGGTTGGACTAGATGACCTCCAAGGTCCCTTCCAACTTTACTACTATTACTATTACTCCATATTTTCTATTCTATTCTATTCTATTCTATTCTATTCTATTCCGTCCCATCCCATCCCATCCCATTCTATTCTATTCCCTATTCCATTCCTTATTCCATTCCTTATTCTATTCTATTTCATTCCATTCCATATTTTCTATTCTATTCTATTCTATTCTATTCTATTCTATTCTATTCCCTTCCATTCCATTCCACATGAACATTTGGGAATTTCACTTCAGCATGTTACTAAATTAACCATTGCAGTGATTCACTTAACGGTGGCAAGAAAGGGTCGTAAAATGGGGGCAAAACTCACTTCACAAACATCTCACTTCACAACAGAAATGTTGAGGCTCACTATGGTCATTAAATCAAGGACTACTTGTACATCTCTTCGACTCTCCAATAGGAAATGAGGTTTTAACCTCAGCGGCAGCCCAATAAACCGGTTTTCTAAACATAACGTCTTAAAAGCAGCTCATTCTGCGGCGAAGGGTAAATGCCAGGCCATTATTAAGGAGATGGATATACGGCCACTTTTGTGTTACTTCAGTTGTCCATAGATTTACGTTTTAAATTCCAGATGCTCCGTAGTCCAGCCTGGCCCTCATCATTCGTCCACTGATGGATTGTCAATAAGTTATTGATAGCCATGTCACCACAACGAAAACTAATCCAGACGCTATAAATCTCAGCGGGTTCAAATGAAGTTTTCCAACATGATGCCTTTAATGAGAAATATTAAAGGCGGAGGCGGCGCATGTAGTCCTTGACTTACGACTGGTCCCATAGCGGCCATTCAAAGTTACCGTGGACATTCCCTAGAGGGATTTACAATTCAGTTGGGAGGTTACAAGGGCCGTGCCCACTGTGGTCACATGATCACATGTTGTGCACTTCTGTTGTGTGTTTTTCAGTGTCCATGATTTTTACAGGGTTTTTTGGGGGGGGCGGGGGGCTGCCAAAAAAGCCAACACAGTGTTAGGCTGCATTAACAGAGGAATAGAATCAAGATCAGGTGAAGTGTTAATACCACTTTACAAGGCCTTGGTAAGGCCACACTTGGAATACTGCATCCAGTTTTGGTCACCACAATGTAAAAAAGATGTTGAAACTCTAAAAAGAGTACAGAGAAGAGCAACAAAGATGATCAGGGGAGTGGAGGCTGAAACATATAAGGAACAGTTGCTGGAATTGGGTATGTCTAGTTTAATGAAGAGAAGGACAAGGGGGGGACATGATAGCCGTGTTCCAGTATCTCAGGGGCTGCCCCAAAGAAGAAGGAGTCAAGCTGTTTTCCAAAGCGCCTGAAGGCAGGACAAGAAGCAACGGATGGAAACTAATCAAGGAGAGAAGCAACCTAGAACTAAGGAGAAATTTTCTGACAGTCAGAACAATGAACCAGTGGAACAACCTGCCTCCAGAAGCTGTGAATGCTCCAACACTGGAAGTTTTTAAGAAGAGACTGGACAGCCATTTGTCTGAAATGGTATAGGGTTTCCTGCCTGAGCAGGGGGTTGGGTCTGTGGCAACTCACCATGGCCAACTCACTGCAGGACAACAAGCCACAGCCAACTTGCCACGTCCAATTCGACATGGCCGAATCGCTGCAAGACGTCACGGCCAACTTGCCACAGCCGATTCACTATGGCCAAATCACTGCGGGAGAACAGTGTGGGAGTCCCATTCTGTGGGAGGTTACAGAACTGAAAAGCCTGGAGGATTCTATGGCTGATATACCATGCTGTCGAATATTATAATAATAATACTAAAGTTGGAAAGGACCTTGGAGGTCATCGAGTCCAACCCCCTGCTCAGGCAGGAAATCCTACACCATTTCGGACAAATGGCTGTCCAGTCTCTTCTTAAAAACTTCCAGTGTTGGAGCATTCACTGCTTCTGGAGGCAGGTTGTTCCACTGGAGAACAGGAAGTTTCTCCTTAGTTCTAGGTTGCTTCTCTCCTTGATGAGTTTCCATCCGTTGCTTCTTGTCCTGCCTTCAGGCGCTTTGGAGAAGAGCTTGACTGCCTCTTCTTTGGGGCAGCCCCTGAGATATTGGAATACTGCTATCATGTCCCCCCTCGTCCTTCTCTTCGTTAAACTAGACATACCCAATTCCAGCAACCGTTGGTCAAAATAGAAGGACTCCTCCTACATTTCCTGTTTTAAGGCTGGGGTCCCAAGGAACGAAGGCATGGCTTATTTCCTTTCATGCCTTCCCCCACCCATTTTATGCTCTATCTTCTGAGTTATCAGCTCAAGGTTAGGGAATATCATATTGCTGGTTTTCACGCAGCCCTCCTCCGCCTGTCTGCCGTAGGTTGGCAAATTCCAGAAGGTTGAAGCTATCCAGGGCCACAGTCACATCCACGGTTTTCTTGAGGGGTAAAATCAAATTGAGTTCATTTTGGCTGGGCACACGGAGGAAGCCTTCCGCGGCGCCATTCATTTCCTGCCTCCTATCAACCGGCAGCGCCTTCCTAAACGTGTCAAGCCTTGAAAAGGCTTGACATTTTGCCAACAATACCACACTTTCAAATGGAAAATTGCTACCTTCCATTTGAAGGGCCTCAAAGAACTGAAAAGTTAAATGCACGTTTCAGGAGCAGGAACGTGAATGTATTGAAGAAGGGGTGGGGGAGGGAACCCACGAGAAAAAAAAAAGTCTAGTGTTTCTCAACCTTGACAATTTTAAGGCATGTGGACTTCAACTCCCAGAATTCCACAGCCAGCATTGCTGGCTGTGGAATTCTGGGAGTTGAAGTCCACATGCCTTAAAATTGTCAAGGTTGAGAAGCACTGCTTTAAACCAAATTTGGAGGAAGGAAATCCCTGGGGTTCTATTCCCCCCCCCCAAAAAAAGATACTGAGGTTATCTTTTAGTGAAATGGAGAAATGCAGAAGTCCTATTACGGGGGGAACGTATGTACTTAATTTGGAATTAATGTCTTTAGTGTATTACCAGACATCTGGAATTAATGTCTTTAGTGTATTACCACTGACATCTGTCAACGCTGCTCACGTGGGATGTTTTTGCATGGACAACAGATGGAAATGTAGCCATCTTCTACCTTTTGCTTTTAGAGTTAGATGAGGCTGGGAGGGGGGATGTGAAGGAGAGTGCAGCTAGACATAACAACACTAGACCTAGCGTGAGAAACAAGGTTATTGTAACCAGAGCTGATAAACCTAGCCTGAGAAACAAGGTTATTGTAACCAGAGCTGATGAGGAATTGGCGGGCTGGAGAAATGGAGAGGAAGCCTGCGTTTCAAGCAAATTGGGGAATGTGATTTGTGACGGTTAATTGGAGGAGGGAATTGTGCTTTGATACTATGTGCTCAGGGGAGGGGAATCCAGTTTTTGGCTTCGATTATGCCGATATTATGCTACTCAATTTCATCTGTCGGAACCATGACAACATCCTTAAATAATGATGTGTGGGTAACAAAGAGTCCTTGACTTGTTAGGACCACCACTGGATTTCAGGTGCTAAACATAGGCAGCTATTAAGTGAGCTGTGCTGAATTTTATGACCTGTTTTTTTGTCAGGGTTGTTAAGTGAATCACTACCATTAAATGAATCATGAGGTCATTAAGTGAATCTGGCTTGCCCCATTCATTTTACTAGTCGGGAGCCATCTGGGAAGGTTGCAAATGGCGATCACAGGATTCCATGTGTAACCGTCATAAATATCTGTAGGTTGGCAAGCCCCACATTTTGATCGCAGGATTGTGGGGGACGCTGTGACCGTCATAAGCATGAGGAACGACTGAAAGTCCCTTTTCTTCCCCCAGTGAATCACTGCAGTTGTTAATCTGGTAACACGGTCACTAAGCGAATCCGGCTTCCCCCCTGACTTTGCTTCTCAGAAGGTCGCAAAAAGGGGATCACGTGACCCCAGGAGAGCGCAACCGTCATAAATACATGCCAATCACAACCGCGTGACCAGTGGTGGGATTCAAATACCTGAACCACCGGTTCTATTATGTGATGCAGGCCAGGGCCTCCGATGCCTAGAACGGACTTCCGGAAGTGGTATCCATGTACTTCCGGTGGGCCGTTCTAGGCCTGGGAGGCGTCCAAGGCCTAGGCTGGACTTCCAGAAGCCAGCCGGTTCTCTGAATTCAGGTAAATTTAGCCACCGGTTCTCCCAAACCAGCTGAATCCCACCACTGCGCGTGACCTGGGGGATGCTTCCACGGTCTGAAGTGTGAAAAAAAAAGGTCGTAAGTCACTTTTTTTCAGTGACCGTTGCAACTCTGACGGCCACTCAACGAATGATTGCTAAACCAAGGACTACGTGTATGGACAATATGAGCATCTCACTTTTTTTGCAACCAGATGGTTGTGGGAACCACCGTACACTTACCAACAGCTGCGATTTCATGCGTTCATCTTCGGCTGCAGATCTCTCGCGCAGAATGGCCCTAGCCAATTGCTCGCTGGACGCAACTCTGTCCCGGTCAAGGGCTTTGGTGATTTCCTCCTGGACGGACGTTTGGTTTTGCTTTAATCTGCAAAAGAGCCAAGACAGAGAATTGTACGGAATGGCATCTAGTAAATGTTGGAAATGTAACCCAAAAACACTGGGCTCATATTACCTGCCATCTGCGGTGGACTTGCAAGAAAATTTAGGGTTAAAATACACACGTGGTTGGAAAAAAAAATGCTAGAGAAACGTATAGATTTTAAACCTGAACTTTTCTTATTAGGCATAGGAGCAGAAAAATTCGATAAGCGAAGTGTATATCTTAACACTGCACGAGGGTTGTCTGTGCTCAGCACTGGACGAAGGAAGAAACACCGTCGGATGAAGAGGTTAGTTAAGATGACATTGGACTGTGCTGACATGGGTAGACTTACGCCGAGGATCAAAAGAGGAAGAAGATACAGAATATTTTCAAACACGGAATTTATTTTATCAATGGCTGGAAAAACGGTGTAGAGACTAGGAGTAGAATTTGTTATTATTAAGCAAAACAAAAAAGTAACCCAGATAACACAATGTTTATCAAGCACTAATGAAATGTAACAATAGAAAACTAACTAACTGAATGAATGAATGAGCGAATGAACGAATGAATTGTACAGAACGGTTAAAGCACACGGTCTGCCTAAAAGGTCTAACAAAGAGGACCACAGAAATAAGCCAGAAATTTGTCAGAATTGATTTCAATCAAATCAGAATAGAGCTGGAAGGGACCTTGGAGGTCTTCTAGTCCAACCCCCTGCTCAAGCAGGCAGCCTATACCATTTCAGGCAAATGGCTGTCCAATCCCTTCTTGAAAACTTCCGTCTGTCTGTCTGTCTGTCTATCTATCTATCCTGTCTGTCTGTCTGTCTATCTATCTGTCCCATCTCGTCTGTCTGTCTGTCTGTCTGTCTGTCTGTCTATCTATCTATCTATCTATCTATCTATCTATCTATCTATCTATCTATCTATCTATCTATATCTCTTTATCTATCTATCTTTCTCTCTCTCTCTCTCTCTCTCTCTCTCTCTCTCCATCTATCTATATCTACCTACCTACCTACCTACCTAACCCGGGGGGGGGGGCATTATAGCAGCGTTCCAGTATCTCAGGGGCTGCCCCAAAGAAGAGTGAGTCAAGCTATTCTCTAAGGCACCTGAAGGCAGGACAAGAAGCAACGGATGAAAACTAACCAAGGAGAGAAGCAACCTAGAACTAAGGAGGAATTTCCTGACAGTGGGAAAAAATAAACCAATGGAACAACCTGCCTCTAGACGTTTTGGGTACTCCATCACTGGAGGTTTTTAAGAAGAGAATGGATGGCCATTTGTCTGAAATGGTATATCATCTCCTGTTTGAGCAGCGGGTTGGACTAGAGGACCTCCAAGGTCTCAATTATTCTGTTATTTCAGGCAGGGGGCTATCCAGTCTTTTCTTGAAAACCTTCAGGGATGAAGCATCCACAACTTCTGAAGGCAAGGCTGTTCCACTGGTTAATTGTTCTCACTGTCAGGAAGTTTCTCCTTAGTTCCAGGTTGCTTCTCTCCTTGGTGAGTTTCCATCCGTTGCTTCTTGTCCTGCCCTCAAGCGCTTTGGAGAAGGGCTTGATTCCCTCTTCTTTAGGGCAGCCCCTCAGAAACTGGAACAGTGCTATCATGTCCCCCCCCCCCCCACTATTTCTTCTTTTCTCTAGGCTGGCCATACTCCAATCCTGCCACCGTTCTTCGTATGTTTTAGTCTCCAGGCCTTGGAACATCTTAGTTGCTCTTCTCTGCACTTTTTCCAAAGTTTTGTTCCGAATTTCAATGAAAGCAGCACTCTGAGACACGGTCGAACATTCCTCGCAGCTTGTGCCTACTGATAATGCCATCATGCAGCCAGGAGCTGTGGTAGAGACGTATAATTGTGGGTTTTTAAACGGCAAGAGCACTTCTAAGCATGAATGCCAGCCTTTATTGCATGCATAAAGCTTCAACTCTGGCAAGTAATGTGATTTCAACTTATCAGCACAGCACGCAGATATAATATCATTATGATTATAAAAAAATCCCATTTCCCAGAAAGATTAAATGCATTATTAATATTTCTTGGGTAGCACATAGCGTGTAATCTAAGCATAGAGCTATCCTTATTCCGGGCCGCTCTTCTTCAAAATAAAGTGATTTATATGTCATATTTATCAACAAAGGTTTTCACTCACACATAACTTTATGCAAGGGTTACTGCTCGATTATCATCAGAAGCCTCTCCTGACAGACACAGGAATCAAAACTGGCCAATCCACAGCCTGGGCATCAATCGATCAATACCTCAACACAAAGTTCCTGCAATGTTTTTATTTTTTATTTGTACGCCTCATTTTAATAAACAACTCAAGGTGGTGAACATGTCCAACATCTCCCTCCTCTTTTGCTGACAACAACAACCTGGGAGGGAGGGAGGGAAGGAAGGAGGGAGGGAGAAAAGGAAGGAAGGAAGGAAGGAAGGAAGGAAGGAAGGAAGGAGAATTAGAAGAAGGAAGGAAGGAAGGAAGGAAGGAAGGAAGGAAGGAAGGAAGGAAGGAAAATGAGAAGGAAGGAGATGAGAAGGAAGGAAGGAAGGAAGGAAGGAAGGAAGGAAGGAAGGAAGGAAGGAAGGAAGGAAGGAAGGAAGGAAGGAAAATGAGAAGAGGGAAGGAGAATGGGAAGGGAAAATGAGAAGAGAGGGGAGGAAGGAAGGAGAATGAGAAGAAGGAAGGAGATGAGAAGGAAGAAAGGAAGGAAGGAGAATGAGAAGAGAGGGGAGGAAGGAAGGAGAATGAGAAGAAGGAAGGAGATGGATGGAAGGAAGGAAGGAAGGAAGGAAGGAAGGAAGGAAGGAAGGAAGGAAGGAAGGAAGGAGAATTAGAAGAAGGAAGGAAGGAAGGAAGGAAGGAAGGAAGGAGAATGAGAAGGAAGGAGATGAGAAGGAAGGAAGGAAGGAAGGAAGGAAAATGAGAAGAGGGAAGGAGAATGGGAAGGGAAAATGAGAAGAGAGGGAAGGAAGGAAGGAGAATGAGAAGAAGGAAGGAGATGAGAAGGAAGAAAGGAAGGAAGGAGAATGAGAAGAGAGGGAAGGAAGGAGAATGAGAAGAAGGAAGGAGATGGATGGATGGAAGGAAGGAAGGAAGGAAGGAAGGAAAGAAGGAGAATGAGAAGA
Source organism: Crotalus helleri (assembly GCA_024509115.1). Classification (NCBI taxonomy): domain Eukaryota; kingdom Metazoa; phylum Chordata; class Lepidosauria; order Squamata; family Viperidae; genus Crotalus; species Crotalus helleri. Next base: position 136,449 of record JAKSXO010000157.1, read on the forward strand.
AGGAAGGAAGGGAGAATGAGAAGAAGGAAGGAAGGAAGGAAGGAGGAAGGAAAGGAAGGAGAATGAGAAGAGGAAGGAAGTAAAATGAAAAAAGAGAGGGAATGAAGGAAGGAGAATGAGAAGAAGGAAGGAGATGAGAAGGAAGGAAGGAAGGAGAATGAGAAGAAGGAGGAAGGAAGGAAGGAGGGAAGAAGGAAAGGAAGGAGAATGAGAAGAGGGAAGGAGAATGGGAAGGAAGTAAAATGAAAAAAAAGAGGGAAGGAAGGAAGGAGAAGGAAGGAGGTGAGAAGGAAGGAAGGAAGAAAGGAAGAAGGAAGGAAGGAGAATGAGAAGAGGGAAGAAGAATGGGAAGGAAGGAAAATGAAAACAGAGAGGGAAGGAGAATGAGAAGAAGGAAGAGATGAGAAGGAAGGAAGGAAGGAAGGAAGGAAGGAAGGAAGGAAGGAAGGAAGGAAGGAAGGAAGGAAGGAAGGAAGGAAAGGAAGGAGAATGGGAAGAGGGAAGGAAAATGGGAAGGAAGGAAAATGAGAAGAGAAGGAAGGAGAAGGAAGGAAGGAAGAAGAATGAGAAGAGGGAAGGAGAATGGGAAGAAAGGAAGGAAGGAATAAAAGAAGGAGAATGGGAAGGAAGGAAGGGAAGGAGAATGGGAAAAAAGAAGGGAAGGAAGGAAGGAAGGAAGGAGGAGAAGAAAGGGAAGGAAAAAAGGAGAAGAAAGAGAATGAGAAGGAAGGAAGGAAGGAAGAAAGGAAGAAGGGAAGAAGGAGAATGGGAAGAAAGGAAGGAAGGAAGGAAGGAAGGAAGGAAGGAAGGAAGGAAGGCACACACTGGTCAGCCTGTCTCGTGGCCCAGCGGCCGGCCAGCCAGCAGCCCACAGCCCACTACCGGGCCGCAGCCCACAGGTTGGGGACCCCTGATCTATTCTAGATAATAATATTAGGGCCTTCAGATACTTGGCTGTGTAGAGGAAAACCTGCTCCAATAACTGTATCGCTGTCTGCCTTGTACTAACCATTTAATTCACAAAAGGTTGAATATTGGACTCGCATAAATCATCTGCCAAAAACTGCCAAAAGAACCAAAAATCTTCTTTTTTAAAAAAAACCCCCACCCCTACCATTCTAACGCTCCACATTTTTGTACAAGGAAGAAAGTGCGTATTAAATAATAAAATACGCCAGCTTTATGTATGTTCTCACACTGAGCATAAAGTCAACATCTGAAAATACGCCCGCCGGTGAAAGGCGATCAAACAGACCCTCTTCAAACAAGGTCTGGAAACCGCGGCAGAGATTAAGGTTTCTAAGACTCCTGCCTTGTGTACATTGCCAAGATATTTTCAGAGAAAAATCCTTACAGCCGGGGTCACTTTGCAAATATTCTCCACCCGGAACCCCTTTCTATTACAGAGGATTATCCTGCTCCCTACGGAAATAGTGAAGAGATGGGGAAGGAAGAAAAACTGGCAATAACAAGCCGAATTAACCTCCGTCAATCAGAATCAAGCTGGAAGGGACCTTGGAGGTCTTCCAGTCCAACCCCCTGCTCAAGCAGGAGATCTTAGACTATATCAATCAATCAATCAATCAATCAATCAATCAATCAAAATAGAGCTGGAAGTGACCTTGGAGGTCTTCCGGTCCAACGTCCTGTTCAAGCAGGAGACCCTAGACCAGTGTTCCTCAACCTTGACCATTTTAAGGCATGTGGACTTCAACTCCCAGAATTCCACAGCCAGCTATGCTGGCTGTGGAATTCTGGGAGTTGAAGTCCACATGCCTTAAAATGGTCAAGGTTGAGAAACACTGCCCTAGAGCATTTTAATCAATCAATCAATCAATCAATCAATCAATCAATGAGAATAGAGCTGGAAGGGACCTTGGAGGTGTTAGGGTCCAACTCCGTGCTCAAGCAGGAGACCAGCGGTTCTCAACCTGTGGGTCGGGACCCCATTTGGGGTCGAACGACCATTTCACGGGGATCGCCAAACAACGCAGTCCGCCATTTTTTCCCCCCTTTTCCTTAGCTGTGCTACTCCCTTTTATTCTGTTGGCTTTTGAAAGCCAATAGAATAGACTCTCTTGAATAGAGTCTAGTTCTATTGGCTTTCCAAAGCCAATAGGAATTGTCCAGGCTGTCTCTGCCCTGCTGAGCCCGCCAAAAGTCCCAGTCTGCAAACGGTGCTGCACCAGTTGAGTAGTCCTCGACTTACGACTGGTTGAGTAGTCCTCCACTTACGACCAGTTGGGGGGTCACGGCATTAAAAAGGTTGAGAACTACCGCCCTAGACCAGTGATGGCAAACCTTTTAGAGACCGAGTGCCCAAACTGTAACCCAAAACCCACTTATGGATCGTCAGGTGCCGGGTGGGCATGGCCCATTGGGTGGGTGTGGCCCGTTGGATGGGTGTGGCCCGTTGGGTGGGCGTGGACCGTTGGGTGGGCGTGGCTGCGGTGGTAACGGCAGACTGGGTGGGACTAAAAAGTTCAATCAATCAATTCCAACTTTGCAAGATCTTTTTTTTCCCCCGCGAGAAGTTGAAATTGATTGATTGATTGAACCTTTTTGGTGGTTTTTTTGCATACGGCGGTGGAGGCCTAAAGCGAAAAGGTTTTATAAAACCCAGCTGAAGGCCTAAGACTGGGGCGATGGCGCGCGTGCCCACAGAGAGGGCTCTGAGTGCCGCCTCTGGCACCCGTGCCCTAGGTTCGCCAACACGGCCCTAGACCATTTCAATCAATAAGAGCTGAAAGAGACCTTGGAGGTCTTCTAGTCCAGCCCCCTGCTCAAGCAGGAGACCCTGTATCATTTCAGACAAGTGGCTGTCCAGTCTCTTCTTAAAAGCCTCCAGGGATGAAGCACCCACAACTTCTGGTGGCAAGTGGTTCCACTGGTTAATTGTCCTCACTGTTAGGAAGTTTCTCCTTAACTCTAGGTTGCTTCTCTCCTTGATTGATTTCCCTCCGTTGTTTCTTTGGGTGCTTTGGAAAATAAGCTGGCCCCCTCCTCTTTGGGGCAGCCCCTCCATTACTATACTGGAAGACTGCTATCATGTCCTCCCCTAGTCCTCCTTTTGTGTAGACCAGAGGTTCTCAACCTGTGGGTCGGGACCCCATTTGGGGTCGAACGACCATTTCACGGGGGTCGCCAAACAACGCAGTCCGCCATTTTTTTCCCCTTTTCCTTAGCTGTGCTACTCCCTTTTATTCTGTTGGCTTTTGAAAGCCAATAGAATAGACTCTCTTGAACAGAGTCTAATTCTATTGGCTTTCCAAAGCCAATAGGAATTGTCCAGGCTGTCTCTGCCCTGCTGAGCCCACCAAAAGTCCCATTCTGCAAACGGTGCTGCACCAGTTGAGTAGTCCTCGACTTACGACCGGTTGAGTAGTCCTCGACTTACGACCGGTTGGGGGGGGGCACGGCATTAAAAAGGTTGAGAACCACTGGTCTAGACTAGCCAGACGTAGTTCCTGCCACCGTTCTTCATGTGTTTTAGTCTCCAGGTCCTTTAATCCTCTTAGCTGCTCTGCTTTGTACTTGATTTCCAGAGTCTCAACATCTTTTTTTTTAAATCATATGGTGACCCAAATTGGATGGAGTATTCTAGGCGTGGCCTTACTACCGCGTGGAAGGAAGCCTCTGTGCTCCATAGACAGACCACCTTCTGGAATGCAATGCAAAAAGGGGAGTTTTTAACCGAGTTTATTAAGCGGCTCCTTCATGGCAAAATGATTCCCAGATTCGGCAGATTATTCCCATCAAATCACCTTGGCTACCCAATCAAGGAGGCGGAAAGAGAGAAAGACCGACACGTTTTTCACTGCAGAAGGCTTCTTTGAAAATGAGCCTCATTCAAGAGTTCATAAGAGCATTTCTCCTTACTAGCACTGGTTAGGGTCATGAAACGTGTTCTGCAAGAAAACAAGCAAGTTCGCAGAGCGCCAAGGGTACCAGTCCTTCTCCACAAACCCCCACTCCCTTTCAGCACTGATGATGTTACCTAGATGGGTCGTGAAACGTCTGCAAGGAAACCACCAAGCTCAGAGAGCACCAAGGACTCCACAGGCCTTCCTCCTCCTCCTCCTCCTCCTCCTCCTCCTCCTCCTCCTCCTCCTCTTCCTCTCCAGAAACCCCACTCCCTTCTAGCACTGATGATGTTACCTAGTTGGGTCATGAAACGTCTGCAAGAAAACCACCAAGCTCAGAGAGCACCAAGGACCCCACAATCCATCTCCTCCTCCTCTTCCTCCTCCTCCTCCTCCTGCTCCCTGCAACCCCATCCTTTCTAGTACTGATGATGTTGCCTAGATGGGTCATGAAACGTCTGCAAGAAAACCACCAAGTTCAGAGAGCACCAAGGACCTCTCAACAGCATTTCTTTTTTCTTTGGTCGGCTTCTCGGAATGAATCTTTTTCAAGCTCCATCTGACATGGTCTCTTGCTTCAGGAGTTGGACCGGCCTACGTGGGGACAACGCCAGGAGAATTTTGTTGACCAAAGGGTTGTGCACAAAAGCCGACAAACGCACTCTCAATTCGCCGGGGCTTCAGTGCAAGAGCAGGACCCGTTCCGAAGGCAGACTTCGCTTATTTGCGTTATGTAACTGTAGGGTTTGATGGAGTTTAATGAAACTAACACAAGTCAACACTGCTCCAGGATCTCAAACACCTGCGTGCATCAATTTAGAGCGCTTTTCTCCGCCGGGGCATTTGATTGGCATTTAGTATGCACTGCTCGAAAGCCTACAATTTCTAAATCTACAGCAAGGAACTTTACTGAACGCATTAACGCCAAAAAAAATAAAAATAAATAGACACCTCAGGATTGTATGCAGGCACACGAATCCACAACAAGCCCTTTCATTTCAAGGTAATACCTCAATTGGGATTCAAATGCGTACCCAAACACAAAGACACACACACCAACACACGGGCAAGTGATGTATATTTTGCCTATACAGGTAGTCCTGGACTTACGACCACAATTGACACCAAAATTAATGATGCTCAGAGAGGCATTGGTTAAGGTTCTGTCCTTCACCTCTGTTGTTCTGTATAACAGGGGTCTTCAAACTTAGCCCTTTGATGACTTGTGGACTTCAACTCCCAGAATTCCTCAGCCATGTGTGCCTGGCTGAGGAATTCTGGGAGTTGAAGTCCACAAGTCATCAAAGGGCCACGTTTGAAGTCCCCTGGCTTATATGGTCCATGCTGGCTGAGGAATTCTGGAAGTTGAAGTCCACAGGTCATCAAAGGACCACATTTGAAGTCCCCTGGCTTATATGATCCATGCTGGCTGGGGGATTCTGGGAGTTGAAGTCCACAAGTCATCAAAGGGCCAAGTTTGAAGACCCCTGGCTTATATGGTCCATCCTGGCTGGGGAATTCTGGGAGCTAAAGTCCACAAGTCATCAAAGGGCCACGTTTGAAGGCCCCTGGCTTATATGGTCCATGCTGGCTGGGGAATTCTGGGAGTTAAAGTCCACAAGTCATCAAAGGGCCAAGTTTGAAGACCCCTGGCTTATATGGTCCATGCTGGCTGAGGAATTCTGGGAGTTGAAGTCCACAAGTCATAACAGGGCCAGGTTTGAAGACCCCTGGCTTATATGGTCCATGCTGGCTGGGGAATTCTGGGAGTTGAAGTCCACAAGTCTTCAAGTTGGCAATTTTGGAGATCTCTGATCTGAACCCCCACTGGACCCTGGGGCCTCCCTGGGCTGAGAATCTAAAGCAGGGTCAGTCTGGCTAATATTACCGACAGAGATGTACAAAGTCCCCATTTAATTTAGAAAATATTTTTCATTCTGCTAAGATGGGAAGACGCCTCTATTGTTTTCCCTTCCTCGACTCAAACAGCTTGACGCAAGGCGCTACCTGCTGGCATTATTATTGTAAAATCCACCTATCTGTGCTACGCCGCCATATATAAACACCGATATGTAGGGCAATTTTCAATTTCCAGGTCCCGCAACCTCTGCTGGCATTGAAAGTCTCAACGGCAGGAGTTCGCCTCCCCGATGCAAGCAGCACAACGGCAAAAAAGACACACGCCAAGCCAGCAAAATATCCATGCGTAAGGCAGGGTCATTCATAGCAAAAAAAAAGGGGGGGGGAATAAAATACACCAGGTGGGAAAAGTTCTTTTGCACAGCACGAGAGTTCAGCGCATTGCCGTGTTCATAACCCACAAGGCCACTTTGCCTCCAAACGCCTGGACCAAATCAGCTGGCAGAAATTGCCGAGAGAAATTAGCTTCTTTCTTTCCCGTAGACCTTTGTAATAAAACAGAGATACTGGCTAGAGGAGTGTGGGGGGGAGGGGACTAGGACAGTTCGTCGTGGCCAGCTTGCCACAGTCAGTCGCGTCGCTGCGGGACAAGAGTCGCACTAATATGGAAGAAACGAATCATTAAAGAAAGGATGCCAAAGGAAGGACAAAAAAAATTAAATGTGAATGACAAAAAAAATGGTCACAGGGACATTTGAAATAATTCAATCGAATGGCTGACTTATCCGGCAACGAGTTGGCCGTGGCCCCTTGGATGCGACGAGTTGGCTCCCCTTACAAGCTGGGGAGATTGGGAGGTGCAGGAGTCATTTGAAGACCATCCCAAAACCTAGAGAGCTACAGGACCACCTACTCACAATCTCTCTCTCTCTCTCTCTCTCTCTCTCTCTCTCTCTCTCTCTCTCTCTCTCTCTCTCTCTCTCTCTCTCTCTCTCTCTCTCTCTCTCTCTCTCTCTCTTTCTGCCTATCCAATTAGATCAGGTAACGTGGATCCCCTCCAGTCTAGTCCTTTGGTTCAGGGAATGTTATACAGCAGAAGTCTTCAAACTTGGCCCTTTGATGACTTGTGGACTTCAACTCCCAGAATTCCTCAGCCAGCATGGGCCATATAAGCCAGGGGTCTTCAAACTTGGCCCTTTGATGACTTGTGGACTTCAACTCCCAGAATTCCTCAGCCAGCATGGGCCATATAAGCCAGGGGTCTTCAAACGTGGTCCTTTGATGACTTGTGGGCTTCAACTCCCAGAATTCCTCAGCCAGCATGGGCCATATAAGCCATGGGTCTTCAAACGTGGCCCTTTGATGACTGGTGGACTTCAACTCCCAGAATCCCCCAGACAGCATGGACCATATAAGGGTCTTCAAACTTGGCCCTTTTATGACTTGTGGACTTCAACTCCCAAAATTCCTCAGCCAGCCATGCTGAGGGGAAAGGAAGAGATTTCCAAGTTGAGCTATGCTGGCTCAGGAATTCTGGGAGTTGAAGTCCACCAGTCATAAAAGAGCCAAGGTTGCCTACCCCTGTCCTAAGTCCTCCTGTTCTAAGCGGTGAGCCTCCTAGACCAGGGGTGGGCAACCTTGGTTCTTTTATGACTCGTGGACTTCAACTCCCAGAATTCCTGAGCCAGCATGGCTCAGCTTGGAAACCTCTCCCTTTCCCCTCAGCACGGCTGGCTCAGGAATTCTGGGAGTTGAAGTCCACCAGTCATAAAATAGCCAAAGTTGCCTACCCCTGGTTTAGATGATGCGGGTTTAGTTCTTAGGTTGCTATCTCGCCAATTCTTCAGGAGTGGCTGAGGAATTCTGGGAGCTGAAGTCCACGGGTCTTCAAGTTGTCAAGGTTGGACACCCCGACTTAGACTCTTAAGTTAACTGAAATGTAAAACTGCCTCGAGAGCTTTAGCAGAATGGCGATGTATATTGGTAGTCCTTGACTTACGAGCCCCAAATTTACATCGTTAAGTGAGATATTTGTAAAGTGAGTTTTGCCCCGTTTTACGACCTTTCTGGCCACAGTTATTAAGCGTATTGCTGCAGCTGTTAAGTTACTAAACTGGTCGTTAAGCGAAATCTGGCTTCCCCCATTGACTTTGCTCGTCAGGTCGCAAGAGCTGAGCACATGACCCCGGGACGCTGCAACTGTCATAAGTACATGTCAGTTGCCAAGCCTCTGGATTTTGATCACGTGACCCTGAGGATGCTGCAACGGTCGTTGAGTGGGAAAAGGGTCATGCCGTTGTGACTTTCAACAGTCACTAAAAGAGCTGCTGTAACCCGAGGACCACCTGTAAATGTGACAAAGAGGCTAGGAAGGCCCATCGGTCCGTTGAACGCAACGCAGCTCACATTTTTCATCTGCGCAATGAGCCAAACGCAACAGCATCCCCAGAAACGGCATCGGTAGCCGGTCCAGTCATTACTCAAAGTTATTTACTGCTGTAATATGTTCGCCGCACGAACAGAACATGGATTTAACATAGATCTACCTGTTTTGACAAGCAAGAACCGATCAGGGAGAGAACATGTCCCAGGAGAGCTAGGTATTAAATTTTGTCAACGTGGGTGTCTGGGAAGTTGCAGCTCTTGATGATATAAGGCTCTCTGGGGTCACGCAACAGATTAGTACCCCGCTGAGTTTTCACGTAAAAAGGTATGACGCTCCTCCTGATTAAGTGGGAGATCAAACTCTCTTTATGTTTGGCAATGATGTGCAGCAGATGTTTCGGTGTTCGTGAACGCTCATCCCATCTGGCCTGCTATTGTCTTCTGAAAGGGCTTCTCACGCAGATCTGCGGTGAGGATAGCTGTCGTGGAAAAGCAGGCATTCCGCCTAAAACAGGGCACAATCCTTGCAGAACGAGTTTGTCGTAAGAGCAGCAAAGATGATCAGGGGGCTGGAGGCTAAACCGTATCAAGAACGGTTGCTGGAATTGGGTATGTCTAGTTTAATGAAGAGAAGGATGAGGGGGGGCAGGATAGCAGTGTTCCAGTATCTCAGGGGCTGCCCCAAAGAAGAGGGTGTCAAGCTCTTCTCCAAAGCCCCTGAAGGCAGGACAAGAAGCAACAGGTGGAAACTAATCAAGGAGAGAAGCAACCTAGAACGAAGGAGAAATTTCCTGACAGTGAGAGCAATTAACCAGTGGAATAACCTGCCTCCAGAAGCTGTGAATGCTCCAATACTGGAAGTCTTTAAGAAAAGACTGGACAGCCCTTTGTCTGAAATGGTATAGGGTTTCCTGCCTGAGCAGGGGGTTGAACTAGATGACCTCCAAGGTCCCTTCCAACTTTATTATCATTATTATTAGTCACTATTCGTGCCAAATAATCAACACGTTTGGGAACTATTTCCCTTATATTATAAAAACCTATAAATATAGGGGCACGTAATGCACGGAAAATTTATCGAGGCCACACAAAAAACTCTTTCTTAAAATCCCCGCTACATCTGCTTAAACTAAAGTTGTACAGCAAGGTTAAAAATAAAATAAAAAAATTATAAACGCTCAAGAAAGATTGCTTCGTGGATTTTTTCCTTTGCCCCGACGGGTGCTCCTCATTCAAGAATCTTTGGTCCACATTTCAGCTCTGGAAATCCAATATTCTACAGAGGCTGACAATCAAGACCTCGGCAGTGAGTTCATCGATATCATAATCACTATAATAAAACCACTGAGTTATCTTCCCTCTTTTGATTTCCCAGGCTGTCCCGATCTTCTGCCCTTGCCATTTCAACGGTAAATTCTGTAAATTTTGCAACTTAAATGTGAGGTTCTGCGGCCCGCAATTAACGCTGTTATGAACAGTCGATTCAGAAGTTTATCCAAGCTGGCCTGCTGTGGTTGTGTTGGGGGCACAAATCCCAGGAGTTTGGGGGTCCCTTGGGGTGGTCAGGCTATTGGACAGAATTAAACAATAGCAGCAAGAGACTGGGCATCACAAAGAGCAAAGGAAACTTGTCCCAAAGGTGCTTTTTCCAAAAGGCAACTGGACTTTCTTGTTTTTGCTTTGAAGACGTTTCGCTTCTCATCCGAGAAGCTTCTTCAGCTCTGACTGGATGGTGGGGAAGGGAAGGATTTATACTCCTTGCAGACAGCTGGTCATTTGCATCCTTTTATATATATATATATATATATATATATATATATATATATATATATATATATATATATATATATATATATATATATATATATATATATATATATATATATGTTGTAGTCCTTGACTGAAGAAAGTTGGGGTTTTGACTTACATGTGCGAATTAAAATAGAATATACTCAAATAGACTTACAACAGTTCATTTGGTGACCATTCAAAGTTACAACAGCACTGAAAAGAGACTGATGATTGTTTTCCATACTTACGACCGTTACAGCGTTCCCCCCACCATAGTCACGAGATCAAAATTCAGAGGCTTATTGACAAACGAGTCCCTAATACAAAGAATGACACCAGACCCACACTCACGAAAATCACACAGGATGTCACCACCACACATCCACGCAAAAAGCAAACCCAAACCCACACCGATGATGAGGCACGACCACAAACCAGAAGCCAGACCACAGCTGCATCATTAGCCACTTTAAACCCCTCCAATCCATGCATGAAGCAAACTGACACCCACCATGAAGACGAGGCATGACCACGAACGCGAAGCCAAACAACAGCAACGCAGCTCACCATCTCAAATCCTCCTGCAACTCAGACTAACCCAAGCACAACAAAGCCCCCACCCAAACAGAACACTCCCCCAGTCAATCAGAGCACAGCCAACCCCCCCATCCAATCAGAGCACAGCCAAGACCCTAACCAATCAGAACACACCTCCACCCAATCAGAACACAGCCAAGCTCCCACCCAATCAGTTCATACCCCCACTGGCAGTTAAAAGGAAGAAATAGCTACGATCACACATTGCTCCTAGGAGCAAGAAGCCAAAAACACCAGCCTGAAGATGACGAATGGGACTTCGTCAAAACGTCGCCAAGACACTTCCAATTTTACGTGGGAGAAAACCCAAATAACCAAAGACCTACATATATATAAGATCTGAGTTTAAGTGTAAGAAATCTGCTTCGGGGAAATATTCTGGATGGTGGGGGAAAAACATGGTAAGGCGAGACCTTAAAGACTAATTACTAGAGGCAAGCAGGAGGAATTAAAAGTTATTTCTTTATTTTATTAATATTTCATATTCAGAGAGGGGCTCCGACGGAGGCATGAAACCAGCGTTTCATCCCCTTGAGCCCCTGTGCTCCTTTGCTGCAACGGCCACAAGTGTGAAAACTGGTCATAAGTCACTTTTTTTCAGTGCTGGGGTAAGTTCGAACAGTCCCTAAAAACAAACTGTTGTAACTTGAGGACTCCCTGTAGTTAAAAGAGACGCACAAACAATGACGAACCAGAAGAATGGCTTGGTTACGTGGATCTTAACTCAGGAAAACTGGAGAATTTGCTCACTTCAGATTTAGATTTTCAAAAGAGATGCGTTATACCTACGAAGGAATTCCCGGCAAAAGCAAAACACAAGATGAAATCGGCTTTGGGGGGTCCTTACCGCAAATGAATCATCAAGAGCCTTGAAATTAAAACGAAAGTATACAAAGTGGGCTCATTTCGGATCAAGGTTAAAATCTGTACGACCTTCTCTTTTCTAACTCCTTTTCATGCAGTTTTTTCTTGACTAGGACCGAATGACGAGGCTTTAAAGATTCGTTCATGGATAAGATACGGAAAGGAGGGAGTTTTGTTATAATTTTAGAAAAAAAAAACCGATAAGCTACGATGTTGTAATTGAGAGGAGATGAAGAGAAGATATTAAATTAATTTGAAGGGATTAATATTAATGTTTTCCATGTGCTGTTTCTACAAGCTCTTATGGAAATTTTTCTTGATGAAGTCTGAACGACGAAGGGTTTAAAGATTGGTTTATCGATATAAGACGTGGGAAGGAGAGTTTTAGGGGAAATGGTAAGCTTTTGTGTAACGGGCAGGAAAGAATTATGAAACTGATTTAAGTGTTTCAAGTTGGAATATATCTTGTTATTTCTGGCAGGACTTCACGGACTTTTAAAAGCTGATTTAAGATTGAAAGATGAGGTTTTATTATTTGTCAACCAGTCAAAGATTTGACATGGATGGAAGGAGTTTTGGTTGAAATATTAGAGAAGGTGTTAAGCTATCGAAAATGTTGATACTTGCTTTGATGAAGAGGGAATTATTTCTCATTTTTTTTCTTTTTTCTTTTCTTACGTATTTTCCCCTACCCTTTTTTTGTACTTTTTAATTCTTTTTTCTTGCTTGCTTATATTCTCCTTGGTTTGCGTTCATTTTTATATCGCTGTAATTTTAAACTTAGTTAAAAATTATTTTTTAAAAAAAACAATTATAAAACAACAGTTATTTCAATCTTCCCAGGTTGAGGAGATACCTATTTTAGGCAAATCAATATTCTAAATGGACTGGTATTTCTGAATTTCCTTCATCCAAATGAGTTTTGCCCTTGTCATTTAGAGGGATTTGAAACAAAAATTTCTACACAGAGGTAGTCCTTGACTTTGCTTGTCGGAAGTTTGCAGAAGGGGATCGCGTGACCCCACGGGACGCTGCAAACTGTCATAAATGTAAGTCGGTTGCCCAGTGTTTGAATTTTGATCACGTGACCCTGGGGATGCTGCAACAGTCATCAAATGTGTAAAATGGTCATAAGCAATGGTGGGATTCAGCCGGTTCACATCGGTAGCTGGTAGCTAAATTTTGTTTTGAGTTCGGAGAACCGGCTGAATGCACACTGCTTCTGGAAGTCTGTTCTAGGCCTCCGAGGCCTGGAGGAGGCCTCCCAGGCCTAGAACGGCTTGCCGGAAGTGCATGGATGCCACTTCCGGAAGTCCGTTCTAGGCCTCGAAGGCCTGGAGGAGGCCTCCCAGGCCTAAAATGGCCCGCCGTGGATGCCACTTCCGGAAGTCCGTTCTAGGCCTCAAAGGCCTGGAGAAGGCCTCCCAGGCCTAAAATGGCCCGCTGTGGATGCCACTTCCGGAAGTTTGTTCTAGGCCTTGAAGGCCTGGAGGAGGCCTCCCAGGCCTAGAACGGCTTGCCGGAAGTGCATGGATGCCACTTCCGGAAGTCCGTTCTAGGCCTCGAAGGCCTGGAGGAGGCCTCCCAGGCCTAAAATGGCCCGCCGTGGATGCCACTTCCGGAAGTTTGTTCTAGGCCTTGAAGGCCTGGAGGAGGCCTCCCAGGCCTAGAACGGCTTGCCGGAAGTGCATGGATGCCACTTCCGGAAGTCCGTTCTAGGCCTCGAAGGCCTGGAGGAGGCCTCCCAGGCCTAAAATGGCCCGCTGTGGATGCCACTTCCGGAAGTTTGTTCTAGGCCTTGAAGGCCTGGAGGAGGCCTCCCAGGCCTAGAACGGCTTGCCGGAAGTGCATGGATGCCACTTCCGGAAGTCCGTTCTAGGCCTCGAAGGCCTGGAGGAGGCCTCCCAGGCCTAAAATGGCCCGCCGTGGATGCCACTTCCGGAAGTCCGTTCTAGGCCTCAAAGGCCTGGAGGAGGCCTCCCAGGCCTAAAATGGCCCGCTGTGGATGCCACTTCCGGAAGTTTGTTCTAGGCCTTGAAGGCCTGGAGGAGGCCTCCCAGGCCTAGAACGGCTTGCCGGAAGTGCATGGATGCCACTTCCGGAAGTCCGTTCTAGGCCTCGAAGGCCTGGAGGAGGCCTCCCAGGCCTAGAACGGCTCGCCAGAAGTGCGTGGATGCCACTTCCAGAAGTCTGTTCTAGACTGGGAGGCCTCCCAGGCTTAGAACGGCCCACCGGAAGAGCATGGATGCTACTTCCGGAAGTCCATTCTAGGCCTCGGAGGCCCAGGCCTGCATCCACGCAGAGAACCGGTTGTTCAGGTACTTGAATACCACTGCTGATCATAAGACATTTTTTTTCCAGTGCCGTTGTAACTTCGATCACGAAATGAACTGTTGTAAGTTGAAGACTTACCTGTGCTGCTGAACTGATGTTTACAAAGAGACAGAATTTTTATCATTTCCCCTCTTTGGTGACATTATCCAAGGCGGACCGCGCATCATCACTTAAAGCTCCTGCTTCCCAATTTCAAACCCGGCATTATCAGTATGGTGCTGAAGTCCTGAGCCGCTGCAGTTTACGACGCATCATCAAGTACGGCGTCCCTGATTACTATGTTTTTATATGTTTTTACGTGGATCATTGACTATAATGATAATAAAGAAACTTCTTATTACATCCCTGTACTTTAATGCAGTTAAATGAAACAGGCGGATAACTTATTTTATGGCTCCGCTTTTATGAGGCTTCACACTCAGGAACGAGAAGCAGATGTCGCGATGTCAATGGGTGGATTTATCTCCGAAACAGTTTTCACCAAGTTGTGAGATGCCGCCCCCTCTGCAGCGACCTCCGTGTTCGTATCAAGGCCTCCCAGTCCCCAGGAGGAATGTTTCGGACGATGTCGGACTCCAAAAACCGAGAAAGTCAGGTCGAGATTCTTCCAACCGGGTTTTTTTTTTTCATTGCTGCTCGCACATAGACAGAATCTTGCCAAACTAAAGCACGCTAACCATTAATAGTAATAGTAGTAAAGTTGGAAGGGACCTTGGAGGTCATCTAGTCCAACTCCCTGCTCAGGCAGGAAACCCTTCACCATTTCAGACAAATGGCTGTCCAGTCTCTTCTTAAAAACTTCCAGTGTTGGAGCATTTACTGCTTCTGGAGGCAGGCTGTTCCACTGATTAATTGTTCTCACTGTCAGGAAGTTTCTCCTTAGTTCCAGGTTGCTTCTCTCCTTGATTAGTTTCCACCCGTTGCTTCTTGTCCTGCCTTCAGGTGCTTTGGAGAATAGCTTGACTCCCTCTTCTTTATGGCAGCCCCTGGGATATTGGGATACTGCTATCATGTCCCCCCTTGTCCTTCTCTTCATTAAACTAGACATACCCAATTCTAGCATGGCTATGGAGATTCTCAATCATCCAGGTAAAAAAAAAAAAACGAGAAAGTCCAGTTGCCTCATGAAAAAGCTCCTTTGGGATACCATCAAGCATATTCAGGTAGTCCTCAACTTACAACCACTCGTTTAGTGACCGTTAGACGTTACAATGGCCATGCAAAGAGTGTCTTAGGACTGTTTTTCACACCTATGACACTGCAGCGTCCCCCTGGTCACGTGATCAACATTCAGATGCTTGCAACCGGCATCTGTTTATGATGGTTGCAGCGCCCCGGGGTCACATGATCGCCTTTTGCGATCTTCCGAGAAGCGAGGTCAATGGGGGTGCCAGATTTACTTTACAACCAGGTTGCCAACTTGACAACTGCAGTGATTCGCTGAACAACGGTGGCAAGAAAGGGTCGTAAAATGGGGCCAAGCTCACTTAATTATCTCACTTAGCAACGTAAATGTTGGGCTCTACTTTGGTGGTAGGCTGAAGATTACCTGTACTCTGGGAACCATTAGGGAGGTGCCGTCCTCACCCTCTTTCTCTCACACAAACTATCTGTGCCATGTCGTCTCTTGCTCCTCTGGAATGCAGCCCCTCCCTGCTGGGAATCCAGACCGCATTCCATCACATACACATTGGGTGCATCAGAAAAACCTAGGAGTCTTTTAGACCGGGAGCTGCCCAACCTGTGGGCCGCAGCCCATTACCGGCCGTGGCCTCCTGGCCACCGAGCTACCAGTGCATGCATATGTGTGCGCACTCACCCCCACTGCGCTAGCGCTGCTACTACGCAAAGAGGGAGCGGAGCGTGCTTGCAGCCCCGTTTGTGCTTGCGCATAAAATGCTTTCCTCTCCCTTTCCCTCCGATCCGCCAACAGAGAAAGATTGCAGACCTCTGTTGTAAACACCCACCAACCTGCAAAGTTGCATTGAGAAGGCTTGAGTGAACAACGTTGCCTTCAGCTTGCTCCTAGCCTATTCGGAAAATGTCTGCACGCCGCACTGTAGAAAGAGCATCTTACCCCCCCTAAAAACTCACATCTTGTGAAATGCGCATTCTGTTAAATATTCACAAGAATTAGGAGTAACATTTACCAACTGTCGGAAAAAAATCTCAAATGCCAAATATGCAGTGGATAACACAGCAAATCAGCTTATCCAAGTAATTTAGAAATTCCAAGTTTATGGACTTGCATCTCCAAAGAAAAGAAACAGAGTACTATTGCTCAAGAAACAAAGACTCATGTAGTGGATATTGCAAATTAATTTTGCAATAATTTTTGTACGCAGCTGCTCAAAAAAAAAAAAGAAAGAAAAAGGAAAAGAACCAAAGAAATTCTCCTCTAATGTGTCTATTGGACAACATGAATGGATTGGTTTCAAGTGCTCCATCAAGACCGAGCTTTTTTCTGATGGCAATTTCTGAACAAAATGATAAAGAAATAGATGGAACTATTAAGAACCAGGTATTCAGTACAGTACGGGGCTAAAGAAAACCCTGAACAATTGATAACTACCCCAAGTAAATTTACTCAAAGAAGCTAATTCACTAAAAGAAACTGGGACACATAGAAGCATAAAAGCTTGTTTTTCTTTTCAAGGTCTGAATAAGAGAGTGACACAAATGACAACTGTCACACATGATGTTTTAGATTCTCCTGACAACTTGGAAGGAACTGCCTGTTTTTTTAATTGCTGCTCGTAAATAAAATAGGCAGTTCCAATTTCTTCCACCCAAAATGCAGAAAGATGGAAGCTGATTTAAGGAACCCATGCTAATTTTGTCACGTTCTTCCTTTCTACGGGTTTGCAAGTCTGCTGCTGGGTGATCTTGTCTAGAATCTGTCCAGGTGTGGATGACAAGCACTTTGTTTTGCAGCTTCCAGGGTCCACTTTCCCTTCCTTTTTTTAAAGATTAGAATATTAGTTTTATATAATAATAACAATAACAAACAATAATAACAACAATAAAAATAAAGTTGGAAGGGACCTTGGAGGTCATCTAGTCCAACCCCCTGCTCAGACAGGAAACCCTATACCATTTCGGACAAATGGCTGTCCAGTCTCTTCTTAAAAACTTCCAGTGTTGGAGCATTCACCGCTTCTGGAGGCAGGTTGTTCCACTGATTAATTGTTCTAACTATCAGGAAATTTCTCCTTGGTTCTAGGTTGCTTCTCTCCTTGATTAGTTTCCATCCATTGCTTCTTGTCCTGCTTCAGGTGCTTTGGAGAATAGCTTGACTCCCTCTTCTTTGGGGCAGCCCCTCAAATGTTGGAAGACTGCTATCATGTCCCCCCTCGTCCTTCTCTTCGTTAAACTAGACATACCCAATTCCAGCAACTGTTCCTTATATACCTTAGCCTCCAGTCCCCTGATCATCTTTGTTGCTCTTCTCTGTACTCTTTCTAGAGTCTCAACATCTTGTTTACATCGTGGTGACCAAAACTGGATGCCGTATTCCAAGTGTGGCCTTACCAAGGCCTTGTGAAGTGGTATTAACGCTTCACGTGATCTTGATTCTATCCCTCTGATGATGCAGCCTAGCATTGTGTTGGCTTTTTTGGCAGCTGCAGCACACGGCTGGCTCCTATTTAAATGATTGTCCACTAGGACTCCGAGATCCCTCTCACATACTATTGAGCAAGGTACCCCCTATACTATACCTATACATTTTGTTTTTCTTGCCTAAATGTAGAACCTTACTTTTTTCACCACTGAATTTCATTTTGTTAGATAGTGCCCAGTGTTCGAGTCTGCCCAGATTCTCCTGTATCCTAAGCCTGTCTTCTGGACTTTTGGCTATTCCTGCCAGCTTGGTGTCGTCTGCAAATTTGATGAGTTCCCCATCTATCCCTTCATCCAAATCATTGATGAAGATGTTGGAGCACTGGGCCCAGAACAGAGCCCTGGGGCACCCCACTACACACTTCCCTCCATGGAGAATGCAGTTCCATTCAGACATGACAGAGCTCATGAATTTTTACTTTCAGGGAATAAGACTTATTTTACACTTGCTATTCCTCAGATAAACATTTGATCAGGTAGAATAGTTGCCATGGAAAACTTTCCTTGTTAACAGCTTCTGTGGCTTCCTCTTTTGCAAACTAAATTCTCCGCAGAAGACAAGATTAGTTCCAGAGACAATCACATCCTATATAGTTTTCTGACAGAAAACACTACGCTCAGCGTGGGAGCGTTCTTCTCCCTCGTGTCTTTGTGTCTCACTCACACACCACCGAAAGATAACAGGCCTTTAAGAGCAAAATACACTGAGAACATAAGTAAAGGATATAAATCCTCATGCAGATGCTTCACATTATAAATAAATAACGGCTCGTATCGTGCCTTTACAAACCTAGGAAAGAGCATTTATTTATAATATCCTTAAACTGCCCCAATCAGAAAGACTCTAGGTGGTATGCAAGAAACAGACACAGCTAATAAAACAACAAAATAAGAACAATAAATAATTGCTGAACGGGGGGGGGAGGTGGCTAATCATCATTTTGAGCCAAAGGCGCGCCAAAATAAAATGGTTTTAAAGATTTTCTAGAATGCATGGAATATTGTCTAGCAAGTATTATCTGTGCAAGAAGACAAATTAGCAGTCACACAAGGAGACACAAACTCATTGGATAGTCTGACATAGCAATAAGATAAGATAGATAAGATAACCTTTATTGTCATTTTTATACTGTGGGCACAATGGCACACATCAAAAATGAAATGTAGTTGCCCGCTCTCAAAGTGAAACACATACATGACACACTCCTAAACATACTATGAACAACATATGTATAGACCCACATCCCTACATATACGTACATAGCAAATAAATATTAAACACTGTCCATCTTGAATACATAACGGAAAGAGGAAGCTTGAGAGTTCGCAAGGTTAATGCTGTATGGAATGAAACTCTGGCTGAATCTGGATATTCTGCTTCAGATACCACGGAGCCCCCTCCTCCCGGAAGGGAACAAGAAAAACAGGCCGTGAAGAGGATGTGTAGTGTCCCAGATAATCTTACGGACCCCGCTTCTGTGCTATGTCCTGGATGGAAGGGAGGGAACTACGAATGATCTTTTCGGTCACAGGTGAATCATTTATGCACCTTATGCACAAGGACACGCATTCCGTTTTGCAGCTATTAAGATTGTTGGGCGAGCAGGGACAAAAACAGCCGGGGAAGGGATTGAAGCCTGGGAAACGGAGCCCTTGTCAATCAACAGGAATGCTGATTTACCCCCAGCTTATCAAGTTCTTAGGACAGGGGTAGGCAACCTTGGCTCTTTTAGGACTGGTGGACTTCAACTCCCAGAATTCCTGAGCCAGCCATGCTGAGGGGAAAGGGAGAGGCTTCCAAGCTGAGCCATGCTGGCTCAGGAATTCTGGGAGTTGAAGTCCACCAGTCCTAAAAGAGGCAAGGTTGCCTACCCCTGTCCTAAGTCCTCTTGTTCTAAGCGGTGAGCCTCCTAGACCAGGGGTAGGCAACCTTGGCTCTTTTATGACTCGTGGACTTCAACTCCCAGAATTCCTGAGCCAGCCATGCTGAGGGGAAAGGGAGAGGTTTCCAAGCTGAGCCATGCTGACTCAGGAATTCTGGGAGTTGAAGTCCATTAGTCATAAAAGAGCCAAGGTTACCTACCGCTGGTCTAGGAGGCTCACCGCTTAGAACAGGAGGCTTTCATGACTAAGGCAGGACTAGAACTCACCGTCTCCTGGTGATTGGCCCAAAGTCACCCAGCCCTCTTTCATGCCTAAGACAGGACTAGAACTCACCGTCTCCTGGTGATTGGCCCAAAGTTACTCAACCAGCTTTCATGGTCAGGCAGAACTTGAACTCACGGCCGCCTGCCTTGTAGACCGGTGTCTTAATCACCAGAGCAAACCAGCTCTCTTAAATATGTTTATATGCCACCTTTTATCACCAAAGGTCTGTTTTGAAACCATATATTTTTTATTTTTATACTGTCCTGGAATTGTCACAGCCGGTTAACAGAGGCAAAAACCAGCCACCAAAAAGCTAGATAACCCCAAATTAATGTAGTCTGATTCATACTCATTGCTTTTTTTTAATAATTAGGATTTCAAAATACACAGAGGGGGGGGGGGGGAAATCAATTTACCCGTGTCCCTTTTAATCCCGACCTTGTAAATCAGAAATTCTCACTGATAGAAGGGGCAAAGTATCTGACTGGCTTTTAAAATAAGGTGTATACATGCAGTCACGGATTCCACGTGGCCAGGTAGCTATTTTCCTTTGCGTTCTGATCTCCCCGCTATAAATCACAGTCAAAAGATGAGGAGAGCCAAAGGGACGCAGATTTAACCCAGATTCAATTTGTTCTTTAAAAGTAAAACGCTCTGCTCAAACATGTTGGAAAGCATCTTTACGCTTGACAGCAATTTTAGTAGGAAAGGGCAATTTGAGTTGGGTTTTTTTCCCCCCTCTCTCTTCTTTCTGATATAAAAAGGAATAAAAATGCAGCTAGGTGATCCACGTCATTGCATACCTCTGTGTGTGTGTGTGTTTTTTAAACCCCCCCCCAAAAAAATACTTTAAGGCTTTACAGTTTAGTCATCAACTCCTAAGAGATCCTGAATGTCACCTTGAGTACCTGGGTAAAGGAGAAGAACGAACGATGACAAGGGGAGGAAATTAAATTGCTAACGTTCAATATTAAAAAAATAAAATAAAATAAAATAACCAGCATCGTTGTCTGCTCCCGGCATTTTGTAACGCAAAGTGCTCAAGAGAACTTGGAGCAAATAAAAATAAGTAAAATTTGATGCATGAGGTTTTTGACACGGAGAACACACGCCAACCAACCGCGGGGGGCAAAGAATGAGATCGGGGGGGGGGGGGCAGCGGCTGGAATCTGCTCTCCCCGGAAAAAAGTTTAGCCCCGATGTCAAAGGTCAGGGGGTAAGAATAAGCGACATTTGTCTCCGGGTCAAAGAGCGTGACCAAGGGGCAGGGGACGTCGATGCGGAGTTAATCACGGGCTGCATCCCGCCCAACGTTGCATGTTCCCATTAGGAGACTGCCAGATGATCCGTGGTCGGCAGCCACGGGACCTGACCTGCACGGAGGATTCGTTCAATCAGGGGAAAAGTGTCAATAGTCTGGACGCCGGGGTGACGAGGACACCGATGCTTTCTCTAGGCAGTTTGATCAACCTGTCACCAGGCTTGGCAGATAAATATTTTCAGCCTTGAACACTGGAAAGGCAGAGCCAGCCTTACAACCTCAAGGATGCTGTGAGGATGAAAGGAGAAGCAAGAAAGGAGGACTGTGG
>JAKSXO010000157.1:160000-270000 GCA_024509115.1 Crotalus helleri
TGTTCCATTTTAAACTGCTAACATTAATTACATTAACGCGAACACAGAAAGAGTAAGCACATTTCCTGGTAAGAACCAAAAAATCAATTAAGACCAGCCATAATATTTCAAAGGGCTGTAATTTCAGCATAACACATAAATTTGTTTTACTCCTCAAAGACGCATATTTTAGTCCGGTAAGGGATTTTCGGTTGTGTTTATGTTCAATTTGGTATGACATTAGCTTAATTTAGATGGAAATCCTATAAACACCTTCCTGGGTGTAACATTCCTCTGAAGTCTACTGGGACGGTCTGTTTAAACCTCTGTTGGTTAATTCCATCATAATGCAGTGTTAAAACAGAGACGAGCAATATTCACAGATGACTTGAGCAAACGCCAATTACAAGGCTTTCACAAATGCAAAATCGGGAGCTTGCGAAACGCATCTAAGTGAAAGTCAAATAACGACATCTTATCGATGTTAAGACGCCCAAAACATTTCGAAAATCCACCTCGCTGTACAGGTGTGTTAAAAAATGGCCCTTGCTAGTCCTCAGGTGAGCGCAGAATTGAATGTAAGAAAAACAACAGCTTGCCTTCAAAAAGCACGCAGGAAATTTTACTGATTTGACGTAATTTAATAGTAATAATAATAAAGTTGGAAGGGACCTTGGAGGTCATTGAGTCCAACCGCCTGCTCAGGCAGGAAACCCTATACCATTTCGGACAGTCTCTTCTTAAAAACTTCCAGTGTTGGGGCATCCACTGCTTCTGGAGGCAGGTGGTTCCACTGGTTAATTGTTCTCCCTGTCAGGAAGTTTCTCCTTAGTTCCAGGTTGCTTCTCTCCTTGATTAGTTTCCACCCGTTGCTTCTTGTCCTGCCTTCAGGTGCTTTGGAGAATAGCTTGACTCCCTCTTCTTTGGGGCAACCCCTGAGATATTGAAAGGCTGCTATCAGAATTAGAAGGGACCTTGGAGGTCATCTAGTCCAGTCCCCTGCTCAGGCATTTCAGACAAATGGCTGTCCAGTCTCTTCTTAAAAACTTCCAGTGTTGGAGCATTTACAGCAGTGGTTCTCAACCTTTTTAATGCTGCGATCCCCCAACCGGTCATAAGTCGAGGACTACTCAAACAGTCGTAAGTTGAGGACTACTCAACTGGTGCAGCACCGTTTGCAGTATGGGGCTTTTGGCGGGCTCAGCAGGGCAGAGACAGCCTGGACCATTCCTATTGGCTTTGGAAAGCCAATAGAATTAGACTCTATTCAAGAGAGTCTATTCTATTGGCTTTCAAAAGCCAATAGAATAAAAGGGAGTAGCACAGCTAAGGAAAAGGGGGGGAAATGGCAGACTGCGTTGTTTGGCGACCCCCGTGAAATGGTCGTTCGACCCCAAATGGGGTCCTGACCCACAGGTTGAGAACCACTGATTTACAGCTTCTGGAGGCAGGTTGTTCCACTGGTTAACTGTTCTAACTGTCAGGAAGTTTCTCCTTAGTTCTAGGTTGCTTCTTTGAGGTTAAGTCAAACCAGTAAAAATCTGAAGGTAATTTTTTTTAATATGTAATGAAAGATCTTCGAAAACGAAGGGTAAAGATGCATGCTGGATGGCACTGTCAGGAATTATAAAAATTGTTTTCACTTCAGGTTTAATTTCCACACATAGCAAGCAGCTTTTTTTAAAAAAATGAAATAAAGCTCCTTTTTCTAAAGGAAACAGCAGCAAAACCCCTCCAAAGTGAAGTGCACCAGCTGTGTTGGAATTGAAGTTCCCAAATTCCCAACCGTTTCCACTCGTTTGCTTTTCTACTTTAAGGGCACCAATCGTTATTTCAACCCTTGAATCCAAAGTCTTTTATTTCCCCACAAAACCGTGAAAATAATTGAAATGAATTTACCTTTTCTGAGCTTCAGCATCTCGCCTAGCTTCTTCCAAAGCCAATTCTTCAGCTATTCTTTTCTTTAGTTCTTCTTCATTGACTGGAATTAAGAGATGGGGGGGGGGGGGAAAACATCAATGCGTGTTGCATGTAACCAGCTCAAGGGAACTGTCTTTTGTTCATCAATTTCGTTTTTGACTCATGCATCTTTGAGGGTGGATGGGTGGTTTAGAAATATATGAGAAGAAAGAAAGAAAGAAAGAAAGAAAGAAAGAAAGAAAGAAAGAAAGAAAGAAAGAAAGAAAGGAAGGAAGGAAGGAAGGAAGGAAGGAAGGAAGGAAGGAAGGAAGGAAGGAAGGGGAAAGAAAGAAAGGAATGGGAAAGAAAGAAAGGAAGGAATGAGAAAGAAAGAAAGAAAGAAAGAAAGAAAGAAAGAAAGAAAGAAAGAAAGAAAGAAAGAAAGAAAGAAAGAAAAGAAGGAAGGAAGGAAGGAAGGAAGGAAGGAAGGATGAAGGGAATGGTAAAGAAAGGAAGTAAGGAAGGAAAGAATGAAGGGAATGGGAAAGAAAGAAAAAAGGAAGGAAGGATGAATGGAATGGGAAAGGAAGGAGGGAAGGAAGGGAATGAGAAAGAAGAAGGAAGGAAGGAGAGAGAGAGAGAAAGAAAGAAAGAAAATATGAAGAGAATGGGAAAGAAAGGAAGGAAAGAAAGAATGAAGGGAATGGGAAAGAAAGAAAAAAGGAAGGAAGGAAGGAAGGAAAGAAAAGATGAATGGAATGGGAAAGGAAGGAAGGAAGGAAGGAAGGAAGGAAATGAGAAAGAAGAAGGAAGGAAAGAGAGAGAAAAAGAAAGAAAGAAAGAAAGAAAGAAAGAAAGAAAGAAAGAAAGAAAGAAAGAAAGAAAAAGAAAGAAAAGGAAGGAAGAAGGGAATGGAAAAGAAAGAAAGAAAGAAAGAAAGAAAGAAAGAAAGAAAGAAAGAAAGAAAGAAAGAAAGAAAGAAAGAAAGAAAAGATGAAGGGAATGGTAAAGGAAGGAAGGAAAGAATGAAGGGAATGGGAAAGAAAGAAGGAATGAAGGAAGGAAGGAAAGAAAGAAAAGATGAATGGAATGGGAAAGGAAAGAAGGAAGGAAGGGAATGAGAAAGAAGAAGGAAGGAAGGAGAGAGAGAGAGAGAGAGAGAGAGAGAAAGAAAGAAAGAAAGAAAGAAAGAAAGAAAGAAAGAAAGAAAGAAAGAAAGAAAGAATCTTTGCTGTGAATTGGACCTCCAGTAAACTGAATCAGGTCCCTGATTGCTATTATGGATATGAACTCCCAAGATACCTCTCAATCCATCGCTTTGAAAGACAACTTGGCTCCACTTAAAAATCTAATCTACTGGAATAATGTAGGAGAAGATATGGCAGAACCTGGAGATGGAGTTAAAAGAGGGATCGGCCTAGCCTCCCTACAAGCAAATTAAGTCCAATCGCTATGGACTGCCTTTGGCTTTTATCTAACTCTAGTTAGTTCAGAGCATCCCTACACATGGGCTTTTAGCAATAAACCAGCTTAATTGGACCTTCCTAAGTGGACCTGATCTTTCACATCTGACAATATCTGAAAATCATTATGGTAAAGAAAGATTGTTTATGGGTGTTCTCAAATTCTGACTTAGAACACAGGGTGGAGTCCACTGAGGTATCCTATGGAGCAATAAATTCATGGGAACTTATATTTTAAAGCACCAGAAGACAGGACAAGAAACAACAGGTGGAAACTCACCAAGGAGAGAAGCAACCTGGAATTAAGGAGAAACTTCCTAACAGTGAGGACAATTAACAGGTGGAACAGCTGGCCTCCAGAAACTGTGAATGCTCCATCACTGGAGGTTTTTAAAGAAGAGACTGGATAGTCAGTCACTTGTCTGAAACGATATAGGGACTCCTGCTTGAGGACGGGGCTGGACTAGAAGACCTCCAAGGTCCCTTCCAGCTTTATTCTGATTGGTCTATAAAATCTCCACAAGCAGCTTTCTGGGAAGGCAGCAAAGTCAAAATAATAATAAAAAAGTTGGAAGGGACCTTGGAGGTCATCTAGTCCAACCCCCTGCTCAGGCAGGAAACCCTATACCATTTCGGACAAATGGCTGTCCAGTCTCTTCTTAAAAACTTCCACAGCATTCACCGCTTCTGGAGGCAGGTAGTTCCACTGATTAATTGTTCTCACTGACAGGAAATTGCTCCTTAGTTCCTTAGTTGTTTCTCTCCTTGGTCAGATTCCATCGGTTGCTTCTTGTCCTGCAAAACAATTTACCCTGCAATTGATCATTAGATTAATTTCACCTCTGGAGGGATATTTTAAATATTTCAAGACTCAGATCTGGCAGCTGACAACAGGCATACAATGTGTAACAATGAAGGTGTCTTCATTGGGGTTTTTTATGGGTCCTCTGTGTAAGGATGGAGAGAAAAAGGCTAATGGGCCATTGGAACAACTTCTGAAGCACCATAAATACAATCTGGCTATAAAGACATGGCCCATTTGACCTTAACAATCAATTGGGTTACATATTGATCAGCCCAGACGCTAATAGGAAATAACAGTGAGGACGTAGATTGTTAAATAGAAATTCTATTACTCTAGATATATAGGATTGTTCCGGAACGAGACAGTCAAGAAAACTAAGAAAGGCCTAAACCTAGGAAAAAAGGACCCAAGGATGAGATATAACTCCGGCAATTTTATTTATCTGCCCATGTTCTTGCAAAAAAAAAAAAAAAAAGCAAATCGTTTCATTTAAATGGATGGGTTGAACATCTTAGCAGGCAATTCCTATTTAGCTGAGGCAGATGAATCATGTAGAAATAAACCCTTAGGAAGCCAAACCAAGCACAATTACTCTGAGTCTAGTTAAGTTAAGGTCAGCCGCATAGCGTGCGTGCTTAGCAGAAAACCTGATTTTTCTAATGACAGACTCCAAGACTACCCTAGGCGCTCGCCAGATGATCTGGAGACACAATGATGGGCAAAAACTGCCCAGAAAGGAGATTTTCACATTATACTCTGTCCAGATTAACGTCGAAAAGAACTAAAACGCCCGTTTGCTTCGATGATCCTCATTAGGAACCGCAGAATGGACAATCTTACGAATCGAAGACACCTTTCGCTGTCTCACATGAAGCAGAAAATAACAGAATAACAGAGCTGGAAGGGAGCTTGGAGGTCTTCTAGTCCAACCCCCTGCTCAGGCAGGAAACCCTAGACCAGGGGTAGGCAACCATGGCTCTTTTATGACCGGTGGATTTCAACTCCCAGAATTCCCGAGCCAGCCACGCTGATGGGAAAGGGAGAGATTTCCAAGCTGAGCCATGCTCAGGAATTCTGGGAGTTGAAGTCCACCAGTCATAAAAGAGCCAAGGTTGCCTACCCCTGGCCTAGGAGGCTCACCGCTTAGAACAGGAGGACTTAGGACAGGGGTAGGCAACCTTGGCTCTTTTACGACTCGTCGACTTCAACTCCCAGAATTCCTGAGCCAGCCGTGCTGAGGGGAAAGGGAGAGGTTTCCAAGCTGAGCCGTGCTGGCTCAGGAATTCTGGGAATTGAAGTCCACCAGTCATAAAAGAGCCAAGGTTGCCTACCCCTGGTCTAGGAGGCTCACCACTTAGAACAGGAGGACTTAGGATAGGGGTAGGCAACCTTGGTTCTTTTATGACTTGTGGACTTCAACTCCCAGAATTCCTGAGCCAGCATGGCTCAGCATGGAAACCTCTCGCTTTCCCCTCAGCATGGCTGGCTCGGGAATTCTGGGAGTTGAAGTCCACCAGTCATAAAAGAGCCAAGGTTGCCTAACCCTGCCCCAGCCAGCCAGGAATTCTGGGAGTTGAAGTCCATGAGTCTTAAAGCTGCTGAGGAGTTTGACAAACACAGCTTTAGAAGATCTCCAAGACTCGTGCTGCAGAAGAAGGGCAGGCCACACACTGAGCCACGCGGGTACAACCCAAAAGCGGTCGCCATTTTGTCCTGCCCACTTGTGGGTGAGACCAAAGGGTGTCCACGGGATAAAGCCCTCCATTTTGCTGCCTTAATGAGATCTGCACAATGCTGCAGGCTTTCAAAGCTTTTTGCAGCATTGCACAAATCTGGTTAAGGCAAGGGTCTTCCAACTTGGCCCTTTGATGACTTCTGGACTTCAACTCCCAGAATTCCTCAGCCAGCATGAGGGAACTATGACCCTTTTGTGACTTGTGGACTTCAACTCCCAGAATTCCTCAGCCAATGAGGGAACTATAATCCTTTTATGACTTATGGACTTCAACTCCCCAAATTCCTCAGCCAGGCACGCTGGCTGAGGAATTCTGGGAGCTGAAGTCCACAAATCATCAAAGGGCCAAGTTTGAAGACGCCTGGGTTAAGGCAACCAAATATAGTCGTTTGTTCTTGGGTTGCTCAGCTTATACTAGACCTCCCCCACCCTGAGACCCTCTGTGCTCCACTTAATGACCTGCACATTTGTTTAATGGCTGCATTTGAAAGAGCAGGAATGGGGAAGCCATTAACTGAGATGCTTCATTTAACAACCCATTGTGATACATGACTGTAATAGGCAGATTCCATTACAGCCGTCTCTTGAGGTTGGCCTGTATTCTATTCCAGCTTTACTTCATACTATCCTAGGTTAAAGCTAGGTTATGCAGCAACCTAGCTTTCCTTGCTAGTTCCAGAGGGCTTCCTAGACAAAAGGCTAGACTGGTAACTATGCTCCAAACGTGTCAACTTCAAAACTCAACTCGTAGACCTCAACTCCCAGAATTCCACATGGCTGGCTGGGGAATTCTGGGAGTTGAAGTCCACGAGTCTTAAAGTTGCCAATTTTGGAGAACCTGGATGATGCCTTATGCCAAAAATGAAACTGCTTCTTCTGAGAAAAGGTTGTCTAAAAAAAGTCCAAGCCCTCTCCGGGTCTCCACAATTCACAATTGTGGGCTAAGCGTTCAAACCAAACAACGATGACCAAATATATTTAAGTGAAGTTAGTTGGAATAATAAGTTCTGCGCCCCCCCCCGTACGAAGGCAAATTTACTGTTAACAGTGCTGGTTAATTTGCTCATTTAAATTACGGGCAAAAGGGACCGGGATTCTGATTTAACACAACTGGAGAGCTTTATTGCGGTCTAAAGTCATTTGGGTAAGAAAGCTCATTAAAATACTAGAGCTACTACACAGCCGAATCGTTTATCACCTCTAGGGCACAATAAGTCTTCGGGACAGTGAACAAAAGAGGGGATAAAAGGAAGAAATGAGTTTAAAAAAAAAAAATACCAAACTGGAAAATCCTTCAGATAAAGCAACTTTAGTCCTGGGGTAAACAGCAGCGCGGGAACCCAAATGAACTTCTGGTGAGAGAGATTTGCTGGCTTTGCACAGCAAGCTTACTGACGGGCAACTGAACCATGGCTTACTCAATTAACCTGATCATCAGAAGGAGGACAGAGAAGAGCAACAAAGATGATTAGGGGACTGGAGGCTAAAACATATAAAGAACGGTTGCTGGAACTGGGTTTGTCTAGTTTAATGATAAGAAAAACTGAGGATGGAATGGAATAGGAATAGGAATAGAAATAGGAGCATGTGTTGGAGCATTCACAACTTCTGGAGGCAGGTTGTTCCACTGGTTCATTGTTCTAACTGTCAGGAAGTTTCTCCTTAGTTCTAGGTTGCTTCTCTCCTTGATGAGTTTCCATCCGTTCCTTCTTGTCCTGCCTTCAGGTGCTTTGGAGAATAGCTTGACTCCCTCTTCTTTGGGGCAGCCCCTGAGATATTGGAACACTGCTATCACGTCCCCCCCCCTCGTCCTTCTCTTCATTAAACTAGACATACCCAATTCCTGCAACCGTTTCTGATGTGTTTTAGCTTCCAATCCCCTGATCATCTTTGTTGCTCTTTGTTGCTACTTGTGGGTCCAAACCACAGCCAGAATCTTCCCTTGGTGCATAAGCTTACAAATGTGCTTTAATTCGAAAACTTTTAACCTTTCAATGAGAATACCAAAGCATCGCATGCCAATTTTCTGATCTGCGCTAGCGATAATGGAATCTTTAAAAAACCACAGTAAATCAATAGAATAGAATAGAATAGAATAGAATAGAATAGAATAGAATAGAATAGAATAGAATAGAATATATCACGGGGCTGTATGTGTGTGTTCGGCTTCTTATATGCACATTTATGTAACAGGACAGCAAGTACGAAACACTCAGCAATTTACAGGAGGAAAACTGAAGGAAACACTGTCTCGTCACTACCTTAAATTGTTATTTAAAGCAAGTATCTCATTTCTAGACCAGAGATCCACTTGCTAATTAATAAGGAAACCATCTTGCAGTATTCCCTAGCCAGCAAGATTAACAAGCTCCCTTCGGTTCCCATTAAGAAAGGTTGAAATAAAACTCTGTTTTAAGAGCCAGAGCATTTTTCTCTTTCTCAGAGCCAGGAATCCCTCAGTAGCATTTGGAAAAACCTAACAGATTGTATACAGAGATAAAAACGTCAGAATAAAATAGTCCGCAGGGAAAGCAGACTGGAGACAGTTTTGAGAGTGACCTTGTTACACGCTTCCTGAATTTCTGAGCAACAGGTCAGCCCGCCAGAGGACGGCTGTCAAAAATATTGCTCCTAACACAGATTCTGTTCAAAGCCAGGAAAATATATATATATATTCGTCACATTCATGCAAGCGGCACTGGGAGTTTGGCAGGGGGGGAGAAATATAAAAAGAGAACTAAAATAATATTTGCACAGGGCTAGGAAAAGACAAGAAATCGCTAAGCAGCACCTAATTTCTGCTAAGCAGCACCTACTTTGTTGTGAGATATCCCTAGTACACACAAACACACACACACACACAAACACACAGCCCGTCCTTCACTGGGGCTAGTGCCCCAAGTAATAGTACTATGCTGGGCGATAATGGCTCACCAAGGGATCCACACGTTATGACCATAATGGAGCCTGCCCATCGTAGTTGCAATTGGTAACAGTCATAAATCAGGTCACCCAAACGACAAACCCAATTTTACGATCATTTTTGATACTGGACTTCTTATGAAGGTCTTGAAAGTGTGTCTATACCTACAAATGTCAGAATTGTGTAAACCATGGTTATCATGATATAAAAAAAAGGTTGAGACTCTAGAAAGAGAACAGAGAAGAGCAACAAAGGTGATCAGGGGACTGGAGGCTAAAACATACAAGGAACATCTGCTGGAATTGGGAATGTCTAGTTTAATGAAGAGAAGGACGAGGGGGGACAGGATAGCAGTCTTCCAGTATCTCAGGGGCTACCCCAAAGAAGAGGGAGTCAAGCTATTCTCCAAAGCCCCTGAAGGCAGGACAAGAAGCAACGGATGGAGACTAACCAAAGAGAGATGCAACCTAGAACTAAGGAGAAACTTCCTGACAGTGAGAACAATTAACCAGTGGAACTACCTGCCTCCAGAAGCGGCGAATGCTCCAACACTGGAAGATTTTAAGAAAAGACTGGACAGCCATTTGTCTGAAATGGTATAGGGTTTCCTGCCTGAGCAGGGGGTTGGACTAGATGACCTCCAAGGTCCCTTCCATCATCATCATCATCATTATAGGCAGCTCTTTGTGCCAGTGAGGAGACACGATGGATGGTGAGCTTAAAACCATAAGCCATCAAGGAGAGAAGCAATCTAGAACTAAGGAGAAACTTCCTGACAGTTAGAACAATTAAGCAGTGGAACAACCTGCCTCCAGAAGCAGTGAATGCTCCAACACACGCTCCTACGTCTATTTCATTTCTATTTCTATTTCATCCCATTCCATCCCCAGCTCTTCTTGTCATTAAACTAGACATGCCCAAAGAGAACCAAGGACCCCTCAGAACAGCCTATTTTAACCAAGTTCCATTTAATAAGGCTGTGATCAGAAAGAAAAGCTGGCCACGGAAGGAGTCTCCGACGAACAGCAAAGCCAAATCCTTATGCATGATTAAACAAGGTAAAGACTTGCGTGCGCGCACAGGGTGAGAGCTGACTCCAACAAAAGATTTTTACACCCCCTTTTAATGTCCCCTTCCCAGCCACTGGCGCAGTGTCTTTTTTTTTTCTCTCTCTCCCAAGCAAGTGATTTCCCTCTAGTGTACATATAAACTGACGCCTCATTGTGCATCTGGATAGCTGTTTGTAAGGCTTTTAAGCACAACAATGGGCTGCAGCATCAGAATTTCAAAATGTCCATATTAAATAACGACACAGCGAGCGACGACCTGATGAACTGCGGCTGCTGCGGCTTCGGATAAAGTAACCGAGTACAAAGCCGTGCAGGGTTTCCCCCCCCCCCAAAAAAAATCTTTTCAAAAGAAAACCACCTTATGGGCCTATTTAGCCTGACAATAGGAATAATTTACTGGGAGCCATTTTATTCCCTGTTTGCCTCACTGAAATTATCCCTAACATTGAGCAGGAGGAGAAGCTGGGACGTAGAGAGCCCTTAATGTTTATTTTCAATTATTCATCACGTGCCATTCCCTCATACGAAGAGACACTGAGAGGAGTGTTTCCAATGAAACGGCATGACTGGGCTGCTGAACAGCCAGCTATTAAGACATTCATAGGGTGGGATAAAATGAACTCCAGGCTAAAAAGCAGGAGACGGTGAGTTATAGTCCCACCTTAGGCATGAAAGCCGGCTGGGTGACTTTGGGCCAATCACCAGGAGACGGTGAGTTCTAGTCCCGCCTTAGGCATGAAAGCCAGCTGGGTGACTTTGGGCCAATCACCAGGAAACGGTGAGTTCTAGTCCCGCCTTAGACATGAAAGCCAACTGGGTGACTTTGGGCCAATCACCAGGAGATGGTGAGTTCTAGTCCCGCCTTAGGCATGAAAGCCAACTGGGTGACTTTGGGCCAATCACTAGGAGACGGTGAGTTCTAGTCCTGCCTTAGACATGAAAGCCAACTGGGCGACTTTAGGCCAATCACCAGGAGATGGTGAGTTCTAATCCCGCCTTAGGCATGAAAGCCAACTGGGTGACTTTGGGTCAATCACTAGGAGACGGTGAATCCTAGCTCCGCCTTAGTCATGAAAGCCAATTGGGTGACTTTGAGCCAATCACCAGGAGACGGTGCGTTCTAGTCTCGCCTTAGACATGAAAGCCAACTGGGTGACTTTGGGCCAATCACCAGAAGATGGTGAGTTCTAGTCCCGCCTTAGGCATGAAAGCCAGCTGGGTGACTTTGGGCCAATCACCAGGAGATGGTGAGTTCTAGTCCCGCCTTTGACATGAAAGCCAACTGGGTGACTTTGGGCCAATCATCAGGAGACGGTGAGTTCTAGTCCCGCCTTAGGCATGAAAGCCAGCTGGGAGACTTAGGGCCAATCACTAGGAGACAGTGAGTTCTAATTCCGCCTTAGGCATGGAAGCCAACTGGGTGCCTTTGGGTCAGTCTCCCAGTCTTAGAAAGAAGGCAGCAATGGCCAACCACTTCCAAAATCTTGCCAAGAAACCTGCAGGAATTTTTCCAGCTGCTTGCCAGGAGTCAAAGACTGGCTTGAAAACACACAAAGACACAAAAAGGACAACCTCACGCCTTCACAAAATTCTTCAAGACAACCAACCATCAAGCACCAACTGTCCAGCTACAACAGACTCAAAGGACCTTCTTCTCACTGTCAGCCATTCCAACAGGCCGTAACGTAGCTGTAATATATATACACATCTACTCTGCGCTATCTTTCCAGTTCTTCCGCTGCAGATTTTGCCTGTCAAAATATTGCCTTTAATTTGGGGAGGGTCCCTTCTATTTTGACATGGACCGGGTTGAATTCCTTCACAGGGCTGGCCAGGTGCCAGATTTGACGTGTAAGTCCTGTTCTACGAAGATGTGTCTCGACCGCTTTCTGTATTTCCTGTTTATTTACCTAGCACAGTTCAATATTAAAATCAATATTGAGGGGGTTATTAATCGAAGACATGATTAATCAAGTTCGCCAGGAAAAAAAATAATAAAACTAAAAAAAACAGAGCCAAAGGGTAGGTGTAAAACATGTTTTAAGACGTGCATTTCAAATGTCAGATGTAATTTCGGTGGGATGGTTTTTTTTAACGGCGAACAAATAATTGAAGGATATAATAATAATAATAATAATAATAATAATAATAATAATAATAATAATAACAATAATAATAATAATAATAATAATAATAATAATAATAATAATCGATACCTGTAATACCATCAAACATCCACATCTGCCTATCCCAGGTCCTGGGTAAGGACTCGATAGGTAGACAAAATGCCAAATCCAGTCTGAACATCTGGCTGACTGTGCGATGATCCATAATAATAATAATAGTAAAGTTGGAAGAGACCTTGGAGGTCATCTAGCCCAACCCCCTGCTCAGGCAGGAAACCCTACACCATTTCGGACAAATGGCCGTCCAGTCTCTTCTTAAAAACTTCCAGTGTTAGAGCATTCACCGCTTCTGGAGGCAGGTGGTTCCACTCTTTCTAGAGCAGCGGTTCTCAACCTGTGGGTCAGGACCCCATTTGGGGTCGAACGACCATTGCACGGGGGTCGCCAAACAATGCAGTCCGCCATTTTTCCCCCTTTTCCTTAGCTGTGCTACTCCCTTTTATTCTATTGGCTTTTGAAAGCCAACAGAATAGACTCTCTTGAATAGAGTCTAATTCTATTGGCTTTCAAAAGCCAATAGGAATTGTCCAGGCTGTCTCTGCCCTGCTGAGCCCGCCAAAAGTCCCATTCTGCAAACGGTGCTGCACCAGTTGAGTAGTCCTTGACTTACGACCGGTCGAGTAGTCCTCGACTTACGACCGGTTGGGGGTCGCGTCATTAAAAAGGTTGAGAACCACTGTCCTAGAGTCTCAACATCTTCCATTTCTTCCATTTCTTACACGTCAACTTAAATTAAAGCAAGACGTTCACGTGGATTCGCTGTATATAGAAAATGTTCTACGAGATGCAACACAGACAGTACTCGACTTATAACCATTCATTTAGTGACGGTTCAAAGTTACAACAGCCGTGGAAGGAGGGACGGTGTTCACACTTACAACCGTTGCAGCATCCCCAGGGTCACGTGATCAAAATTCAGACGCTTGGGAACTGGCATGTACTTGTTGTTGCACTGCCCCGGGATCACGTCACCACCATTTGTAACCGTCCCAGCTGGTTTCTGACAAGCAAAATAATAACAGTTGGAAAGGACCTTGGAGGTCTTCTAGTCCAGCCCCCTGCTCAGGCAGGAAGCCCCATTCCAGAGGTCCCCAACCTTTTGGGCACCAGGGACCAGTTCCGTGGAGAGAGGTTTTTCCACGGACCGGAGGGTGCGTGGTTTTGTGTGCTGCCTGAATCCCACGGATGAGGCTTTGCTTGTTTGTGCAGACCGGTTGCTGGCATGCCGCGGCCCGGTACCGGTCCACAGACACTGGGGTTGGGGACCCCTGCCCTATATTGTGTCAGACAAATGGTTGTCCAATCTCGTCTTTAAAACTCCCAGTGTTGGGGCACCCACAACTTCTGGAGGCAGGTTGTTCCACTGGCTAATTGTTCTCACTGTCAGGAAGTTTCTTCTTAGTTCTAGGTTGCTTCTCTCCTTGATGAGTTTCCATCCGTTGCTTCTTGTCCTGCCTTCAGGCGCTTTGGAGAACAGCTTGACTCCCTCTTCTTTGGGGCAGCCCCTCAGATGTTGGAAGACTGCTATCACGTCACCCCTCGTCCTTCATTAAACTAGAACTATTCAATTCCAGTAACCGTTCTTTGTATGTTTTAGCCTTCAGTCCCCTAATCATCTTGGTTGTTCTTCTCTGCACTCTTCCTAGAGTCTCAGCATCTTTTTTACATCGTGGTGACCAAAACTGGATGCCGGATTCCAAGTGTGGTATTAACACTTCATGTGATCTTGATTCTATCCCTCTGTTAATGCAGCCTAGCACTGTGTTGGCTTTTTTGGCAGCTGCAGCACACAAGGGATTGTCCGCTAGGACTCCGAGATCCCTCTCACAGTTACTATTGAGCAAGGTACCCCCTATTTATTTATTTATTTATTTATTTATGTGACTTATATACCGCTTTAAGTGCAAGCACCCTCTAAGCGGTGTACACCAGTAAGCAATGTATATATATATATTTACATTGCCCCCAACAATCTGGGTCCTCATTTTACCTACCCCGGAAGGATGGAAGGCTGAGTCAACCTTGAGCCGGTGAGATTTGAACCGCTGACCTGCTGAACACAGTCAGCTATACTATACCTGTACATTGGTTTTTCTTGCCTAAACGCAGAACCTGACTTTTTTCACCCTTGAACTTCATTTTCTTAGATAGCGCACAGTGCTCAAGTCTGTCCAGGTCCTCTTGTATCCTAAGCCTGTCTTCTGGAGGGTTGGCTATTCCTGCCAGCTTGGTGTCGTCTGCAAATTTGATGAGTTCCCCATCTACCCCGCATCCAAATCGTTGAGGAAGCTGTCGAAGGGCCCTGGGCCCATTAAACTAGTCGTTATTAAACTGCGGCAGAATGGGGACCGAGTGCAAAACACAAGATGATTTCTGCTTTCAAAGTATTAAAAAAATTACTTTCCTTCAGTCTGGTTATTTTATGCAAAGCCAAAGTTTTCCAGGCGTGCAATCTGCTCAAACCCTCCTGGTCGAGATTATAGACCAAGTCCATGAAAAGCAAGCAAGCAAGCAGGCCCCCTTTCGTGTGTGTGTGTGTGTGTGTGTGTGTGTGTGTGTGTGTGTGTGTGTGTGTGTGTGTGTATAGGTCTTTGGTTATTCGGCTTTTCTCCCACGTAAAATTGGAAGTGTCTTGGCGACGTTTCGACAAAGTCTCATTCGTCATCTTCAGGCTGGTGTTTTCGGCTTCGTGCTTCTAGGAGCACGAAGCCGAAAACACCAGCCTGAAGATGACGAATGAGACTTTGTCGAAACGTCGCCAAGACACTTCCAATTTTACGCGGGAGAAAACCTGAATAACCAAAGACCTACATACAAACACCCGCGAAAACCTCAGAAAACACACACACACACACACACACACACACACACACACACACACACACACACACACACACACATATATATATATATATATATATATATATATATATATATATATATATATATATATATATATATATATATATATATATATGTGGGTCTTTGGTTGTTCGGGTTTTCTCCCGCGTAAAATTGGAGAAAACCAATTTTCTGGCGGGAGAAAACCCGAACAACCAAAGACCCACATACAAACACCCGCGAAAACCTCAGAAAACAAATATATATAAACACATCTTAAATCTGTTTTTAATTAATTCGTTAATCAGAGCAATTAATAGATTAATGCTTCAAACCCGTGCTTGTAATTTGATAACTCAGCTGCTGCTCCCATTCGAGTGTCGGGAGGCACTTGGTAAATAGGGCGCCTTTCGAAACAAAGAGCTTAATAACGCACCCGGATTCGTTCGGGTGCAAATAACAGCCGCGTTATTAGCAGTATTTGTCTATTCCTTGCCTCTGGAGATGGGACACAAAAGGAAAGGAGGGCTGGAGAGATTCTGTTGCAAGCAATTTCGCTTGCCAATTTAGCTACGCGTTGCAAAGGCCTCTTCCGACTGGAAAGACTTTTCGGTTGATCTAATTTGTCCGCTAACGCAGAGGGATGCTTCAAACAGGCCATCAGTGTGGGCTAGTTGCTAAGCACCCAATATGTAGTCACGTCACCATGAGGGCCCCAAAAAACTTCAGAACTAGCTCTTCTGTGCTTCTCTCTCTTTTTTTTTTTTTTTTGGTGGGGAGGTCCATAGCAACTGGGACCAGTCGCTTAGGGACCGGTCGTAAGTGGAGGACTCCTTGTATGGATCGCCTTCTCGTATTCAAACGAAGATTCCTCTCTCCAGGTCAACTTTTGAAGGAAAAAGAAAGAAAAACTTAAACCTTGAGCCTCCCTTTTCTGGCTCCTCTTTCAGCTGCTGTTTTGTTTTTTGTTTTTTTAATCCCTTCATTAAGTTTCCTATTTTTTAAAAGCCGGCCCAGACGGCTCGTCTTGTGACGCGGTTTTTGCCGCTCTCATATTTAGCAATTAGCATTTAAAATGGACAGGCAGACTGCCTTAAAAAAAAAAAAAAAGTCAGCCTTTCAAGTGCAGGGTAGGGTTAAAAAAAAAAAACAACGAGCTTTCTCCACCGGCAAGTTGCCAGAACGATCAAGATAATTAACCCGAAGTGATGTGATGACACCACATTAAACTAAATATTACAAGGAAGCTTTGCTGGGTGACTTTGCCTTCTAACCTTGTGTTCAAAGCTCTAACTAGCTATATAGGTTCTCTCTCTCTCTCTCTCTCTCTCTCTCTCTCTCTCTCTCCCTCCTTCTCTCTCCCTCCCTCTCGCTTCTCTCTTTTTCTCTATCTCTCCCTTTCCCTCCCTCTCTTCTCTTTTCTCTCCCTCCCTCTCTCCCTCTCTGTCTCTCTCCCTCCCTTTTCTCTCCCTCTCTTCTCTCCCTTTTTCTCTCTCCTTCCCTATCTCTCCCTTTCCCTCCCTCTCTTCTCTTTTCTCTCCCTCTCCCTGTCTCTCTCCCTCCCTCTTCTCTCTCCCTCTTTCTCGCTCCTTCCCTATCTCTCCTTTTCCCTGCCTCTCTTCTCTTTCTCTCCCTCCCTCTCTCCCTCTGTCTCTCTCCCTCCCTCTCCTCTCCCTTTTTCTCTCCTTCCCTATCTCTCCCTTTCTTCTCTTTTCTCTCCCTCCCTCTCTCCCTGTCTCTCTCCCTCCCTCTCCCTCCCCCTTTTCTCTCTCCCTCCCTCTCTTCTCTCTCCCTTTCTCTCTCCTTCCCTGTCTCTCCCTTTCCTTGCCTTTCTTTTCTCTCCCTTCCTCTCGCTCTCTCCGTCTCCCTCCCTCTCCCTCCCCCTTTTCTCTCTCTCCCTCCCTCCCTCCCTTCTCTTTTCTCTCTCCCTCCCTCCGTCTCTCCCCCTCCCTCTTTTCTCTCTCCTCCTCCCTCTCTTCTTTTCTCTCTCCCTCCCTCCCCTCTTCCTCCCTCTCTCCCACCCTCCCTCTCTCTTCTCTGTCTTTTCTCCCTCTCCCTCTCTCCCTTCCTTTTCTCTCTCTTTCTCTCTCTTTCTCTCTCCCTCTCTCTCTCTCTCTCTTCCCCCCCCCAAAGACTCCACTCTTATTCCCCACACCATTTTTCTTTTTCAAGAAGGAAAAAAAAAATCATTACTCTTTGGTTTACTGAACATTACCCAGTCCTCTCCGAGATCTTTGGAGAAAGAACGGCTCCCTTAGGCCCAACTAAGAAGGAAGCGGTTCCCCAAAGTCCTCTTCGGAGGAAGAGCGGTTGTAGAACAAAATAATAAATAATAACTTTTTGGACTCCTGCAAGCTCGGGGGGATTCTGAGCAAGCCGCTATTTACGGTCTCCTGTCGCCCCAGCCGTGTTTCGGATCCCAGCCCGCTGACATTCATGCTTGGCGTTGGCCGTTAAAGAGAGTAAGTGCTCCTGCACGGTTCCTGTGTCGTGTTGTCGGCTTGCTGTCGGCTGGAGGGAAGCGCGTCGACTCAACTCGCGGTTGGCAAAACCGTGATTGGTGCGCACGGATCCTTCTGCTTCATTCAGACGCCTCTTCAGTGAACCTGGCTTTGCTTGTCAGAAGGTCGCAAAAGGGGGTCGCGCGACCCCAGGACCCAGCAGCAGTCAGGAATGCTGGCCAGTTGCCAAGGGTCCAAATTTGGATCACATGACTGTGTTGGGAATGTTGCAACGGTCGTGTCAAAAAGGGTTGCAAGCAGTGGTGGGATTCAGCCGGTTTGCATCAGTTCGGCAGAACCGGTAGCTAATATTTTGTTGCCCAGGCCCAGAATGGACTTCCGGAAGCGGCATCCATGCAGAGAACTGGTTGTTCACGTATTTGAATCCCACCACTTCCTTCCTTCCTTCCTTCCTTCCTTCCTTCCTTCCTTCCTTCCTTCCTGTGGTAAGATTCAGTTGGTTCACACCACTTCGGCAGAACCAGTAGCTAATTTTTTGTTGCCCAGGCCTAGAATGGACTTCCCGAAGTGGCATCCACGAAGAGAACCGGTTGTTCACATATTTGAATCCCACCACTTACTTCCTTCCTTCCTTCCTTCCCTTCCTTCCTTCCTTCCTTCCTTCCTGTGGTAGGATTCAGGCAGTTCACATCAGTTCAGAAGAACTGGTAGCTAATTTTTTGTTGCCCAGGCCCAGAATGGACTTCCGGAAGCGGCATCCACGAAGAGAACCGGTTGTTCACATATTTGAATCCCACCACTTCCTTCCTTCCTTCCTTCCTGTGGTAGGATTCAGGCAGTTCGCACCAGTTCACAAGGACCAGTAACTAATTTTTTGTTGCCCAGGCCCAGAATGGACTTCCGGAAGCGGCATCCACACAGAGAACCAGTTGTTCACGTATTTGAATCCCACCACAGGTTGTAAGTGACTTTTTCCAGTGCTGTTATAACTTTGAGCGGTCACGAAATGAATGGTTGTTAAGTTGAGGACTGCCTGTGCTCTGGGTCTTCTTAGGTACTTCAAATAGCTTGGTTCTTAGACTGCATGTATCAGGAGTAGGCAACCTCGGCCCTTTTATGACGCATGGACTTCAACTCCCAGAATTCCTGAGCCAGCATGGAAACCTCTCCCTTTCCCCTCAGCATGGCTTGCTCAGGAATTCTGGGAGTTG
Source organism: Crotalus helleri (assembly GCA_024509115.1). NCBI lineage: Eukaryota > Metazoa > Chordata > Lepidosauria > Squamata > Viperidae > Crotalus > Crotalus helleri. Next base: position 178,575 of record JAKSXO010000157.1, read on the forward strand.
AAGTCCACCAATCGTAAAAGAGCCAAGGTTGCCTACCCCTGGCATATACCATATTCCGTCCTCACCTGAGCTCCAGCAGCTTTTACAGTTCCCAGGATACAGTCCGACTCGGAAGATGAGGAACAAAAACATCACTATCAATAACGGAGTTGGAAGGGACCTTGGAGGTCTTCTAGTCCAACCCCCTGCTCAAGTAGGAGACCCTATACCATTCCAGACAAATGGCTGTCCAGTCTCTCCTTAATAATCCCCACTGTTGGAGCACCCACAATTTCTGGAGGCAGGTTGTTCCACTGGTTAATTGTTCTCACTCTCAGGAAATTCCTCCTTAGTTTTAGGTTGCGTCTCTCCTTGATCAGTTTCCATCCTTTGCTTCTTCTCCTGCCTTCAGGGGCTTTGGAGAATAGTTAGAATAGAATAGAGCTGGAAGGGACCTTGGAGGTCTTCTAGTCCAGCCCCCTGTTCGAGCGATGAACCTATACCATCTCAGACAGGTGACTGTCTAAAAATCTCCAGTGATGGAGCGCCCACGATTTCTGGTGGCAAGCTGTTCCACTGGTTGATTGTCCTCACTGTCGGGAAGTTTCTCCTTAATTCCAGGTTGCTTCTCTCTTTGATCATTTTCCAACCATTGTTTCTCGTCCTTCCCTCTGGTGCTTGGGAGAATAACGTGACCCCCTCTTCTTGGTGGCAAATACTGAAACGCTGCTATCACGTCTCCCCTATTTCTTCTTTTCTTCAGACACTAGCCAAACCCAAGTCCTGCAGCCGTTCTTCGTACATTTTATCCTCCAGTCCCCTAATCATCTTTGTTGCTCTTCTCTGCATTCTCTCCACAGTCTCAACATCTTTTTTTACAGTAGGGTGCCCAGAAACAGCTGACAGGGATGTAATTTTCAACCCCTCTCAAAAAACCCCAGTAATCCCTGGCTGAAGCTACAACTAATACTGCATGTTATTTCTGTTTTAGCACCATGGATTTGCAAGATGTTTTACAAAAGGACAGAAAGAAAAGATCCGTGTTTCTAGGAGCTCAGATCTGCGCAATGGAGAGGAGGTTAAAAAAAAAAAATTAAAACAAAACAAAAAAAAAGCCACCACAATTTCGGTGCATCGTGGCCTCTGTGCCAGGGAAAGACATTGAGAAGGGATCGGCAAAGAGGTGGCTTATTACATTATTATATGAAAACAACATTTATTTTAATAATATGCTACTTCTCACCCATCCCGCCCCCTTCAATGAAAAACCAGTACTTTGAAACTATGGCAACTGTGCTCAACTGTAGGAGCCTAGCCTCCTTGAATATTAAAAGCCTTATTACAAGGAGACTTACCTTGAAATGTTATAACTGTATTCTGAGAGTGTCACTAAGCCAGGGCTACTCAGATATGCTTGTCTGTATTCCCACTGGCCCCAAAAATTCTGCAAATTAGCAGACCAACCATCCCTGGAAGTCGCCCGGTTGGAGAAGGCTAAGTGACTTGGGCACAATTACAACTCAGATATTGTTTTCTTTCTCTCCTAATGATGGATGGGAATCTTAAAAAGAATCGGAGATAGCAGATCTCTGTCATGTGATCACTTGTTGCAACCTTTTATAATTCTATTCTATTCTATTCCATTCCTTCTATTCTATTCTATTTTATTCTATTCCTAAATTCTATAATTCTATTCTATTCCATTCCATCTATTCTATAATTCTATTTTATAATTCTATTCTATTCCATCTATTCTATTCTATTCTATTCTAAATTCTATTCTATAATTCTATTCCATTCCATCTATTCTATTTTATTCCATTCCATTCTATAATTCTATTTTATTCTATTCCATTCCATAATTGTATTCTATTCCATTCTATAATTCTATTCCATTCCATTCCATTCTATTCTATTCTATTCTATTCTATTCTATTCTATTCTATTCTATTCTATTCTATTCTATTCTATTCTATTCTATAATTCTATTCCATTCCATCTATTCCATTCCATTCCATAATTCTATAATTCTATTCTATGCTATTATTCTATTCTATAATTCTATTCCGTTTCATCTATTCTATTCTATTCCATTCCATTCCATTCCATTCCATTCTTTATTCTATTCTAATTCTATTCAAGCTATGCATAGTAGCTGACTTTTTTCTACATCCAAACATTTTAGTATCTCTGGCAGGCAAGGTAACAAGCTCCAGATGTTCTAAGTAGCAGCTACACAGCTGAAGGCAAAAGTTTAGACACCCCTTTCAAATGGGATGCTTCAATGGATAAGACACAATTAAACCAGACAACTTTCTGCAAATCTGAATGCCTCTTCATGGGCAGTTGCTCGTTTCTGTTGATTAGGGAATTCATCGGACTGTACCATTTCTCAAGAAATGCAACCCCATTTCCCTACAGATGTACACATACACGTGTGAGCACGAACACACATGTGGAGGAATATCTTGGGTTGCCTGTGTATTTCTGGGCGTGTTTATACCTACACATGCAGGCACCCCAAAATATTCGAAATTGTTTTAGTCTTGCGAAGAGCGTGACGTTTGCAGAGTCTTTAAACCTTTTAATTGTTTTTTAATCATGTTTTAAGTGCTTTATTCATTTTACCGGCATTGGCCAAGTGGCGTCAAAAAAGCTGCTAAAAATTGCAAATCATCCAAGCCACTTGGCTATGTAGATTTAGCCGACTGGGGTTTTCGTTGCATTACTCAAACGTTCCAGCTCTATATCCCACAGAGCCCGCTGGCTATATGAGGATTAGAGAAGCAGGACAGAAAACTTTTGTTTTTTTTCCAAGCAAATTTTTCCATCCCAATCATAAAAACGATGTGAATTTTCCAGTGCAAATATAAAACATGGGCAGAGGGTAATCGACATCATAGTGTTGAGGGAGACTGCCAGAGATCATCTACTCCTTCAAGGCAAATCGAATATCAGTCTCTTAAGTTTTGAAGCCTAAAAACTGCATAGGTAAAATTGTCCTGGTTCCTCTTACTAAAGCTCTTGCTATACTTGCTTATAGCAGTCTTCCAATATCTCAGGGGCTGCCTCAAAGAAGATGGAGGGTCAACCTATTCTCCAAAGCCCCTGAAGGCAGACAAGAAGCAACGGATGGAAACTAATTAAGGAGAGAAGCAACCTGGAACAATAAGGTGGATGATGCAATGATAGGAATGACTCAGCAGGGTCTGTGTCCCTTTAAGAGCCAGAGTATAAAAGGGAGGGCTTTGCTGGAGTGTCTCTCTCCCTCTCTTCCATTTTCCTGCTGTGTGCTGGAGCTTGCTGTATTACCACGTGTGTGCATACTGTTCCTGAAATTGTAGATAGTGTAAGATAAACCACCATTTAATATAGACCACCGTTTATTGTGTTTACTCCTGGGTTATCTCAGCCCAATAAGACTTTGCACGCTCTGACATGATCGACCCGTTTTAGGACCATTGTGACATACTGATATGTATGTAGGCTCCATTACGGTCATATGTTGAGGACCACCTGTAAAAATAAATCTCTTTGTGCCCTCGTCTCTCCCAGTAACCTACCTGGCTTAGCTTTATTTGTGATTTTGGTTTATTTCTCTCTGAAGGCAGCCGAGTACAGCCTGTCTCAATTGGAATGGAGAGTTTGTAAGCCAAACACAGTTTACACGTCAAACTTCCAACCAAAAGCAATATTAAGCTTATCTTTCTTTCTATGCTATCTAGATTCCTTCCCTTCACACCCAGTTTTCAAGAGACAGAAATTAATATGGCTTTCATATCAGAAGGACTGCATTTCCTATCACGTGGCGAGAGACTCGGGGTGTTATTGACCACCGATCTCGGCAGGGCGAGCTTGCGTTATTGCATGAACTTTTCATCTCAGATATAATCGTTAAGTAATTAAAATATCATAGGTAAGTGAAGTGCGGTGTTTATGATGTATTGGTGATAACCATTATACGGTCCGCATGGTTTCACCATCCTTGCTGTAATTCCTGGAAGAAATCACATTTTTCTTTTTAAGTGAAGAGCAGAGCCTCAAAAAAAAAAAAAAAAGGTCCATACGGAGAGTGGTGAGGACAGCCGAGAAGATTATAATAGGAAGCTCGCTTCCTGTGATTCAGGATATGTGCTTATAAGCGCTTATATGTGCTTAGAGTTCAGAGCATTGTTAGAGATCCCACATCCCCACTTCACCGTCTGTTTCTGTTGCTCCCCTTTAGGAGGAGGTTTTGAAGTATTTATAGCAGAACTACTAGATCCTGCAACAGCTTTGTGCTATCCATCTGGTAAATCTGCGGGATTCCTTTTTTTTTCCTGGCGTGTATATGTATCCACACATACACACACACATATACAGGTAGCCCTTGACTTACGACCACAACGGAGCCCAAAATTTGTGTTGCTAAGCGAGACGTTTGTTCAGTGAGTGTTGCCCCATTTTACGACTTTCCTTGCCATGCTTATTAAGTGAATCACTGCAGTTGTTAAATTAGTAAGACGGCTGTTACGTAACTCTAGTTCCCCCGTTGACTTTGCCTGTCGGAAGGTCGCAAAAAGGGATCACAGGACCCCCCAGGATACGGCAACCGTCATAAACACGAGTCAGTTGCCAAGTGGCTGAATTTTTGATCACATGATCACAGGTCACAGAAGTCCCTTTTTTTTTCAGCGCCGTTGTAACTTCGAACGGCCACTAAACCAACTGTTGTTAAGTCGAAGCCTATCTGTAGTTCAAAGTTCTTATGCCAGGGAGTGACTTGAGTACATTTTACGTGACTAAAAGAAATGGAAGGAGGACACTGGAGAGAAGCCGACCGACCTTGAACGGCACTCACAAATGGATGCAAATAAACTTAAGAAAAGATATGTTAACAGAAGTTTTGTAACTTCCGTTTACATTGCTCTAGGCCAGGGGTAGGCAACCTTGGCTCTTTTATGACTGGTGGACTTCAACTCCCAGAATTCCTGAGCCAGCCACGCTGAGGGGAAAGGGAGAGGTTTCCAAGCTGAGCCATGTTGGCTCAGGAATTCTGGGAGTTGAAGTCCACCAGTCATAAAAAAGCCCAGGTTGCCTACCCCTGTCCTAAGTCCTCTTATGCAGTGAGCCTCCTAGACCAGGGGTAGACCACCTTGGCTCTTTTATGACTGGTGGACTTCAACTCCCAGAATTCCTGAGCCAGCATGGATAAGCTTGGAAACCTCTCCCTTTCCCCTCAGAGTGGCTGGCTCAGGAATTCTGGGAGTTGTAGTCCACGAGTCATAAAAGAGCCAAGGTTGCCTACCCCTGGTCTAGGAGGCTCACCGCTTAGAACAGGAGGACTTAGGACAGGGGTAGGCAACCTTGGCTCTTTTATGACTCGTGGACTTCAACTCCCAGAATTCCTGAGCCAGCCATGCTGAGGAGAAAGGGAGAAGCTTCCATGCTGAGTCATGCTGGCTCAGGAATTCTGGGAGTTGAAGTTCACGAATCATAAAAGAGCCAAGGTTGCCTACCCCTGCTTTAGATCAACACTGGTGCCAGGTCATGGTGGACTGGACCCAAATTCCTTAAGAGCCGTGAAAAGTGCGTCGGGAACTTGCCACGTATGACTTAGAGAAGCCTGCGAACGGAGCTTAAAAATAAATCAGCTTTGTCTATTGCCTCCTCCCCCTTCACCAAGAATGTGACAGATGCGTCTGCCCATCAGTCCCACGGGAGGAGAGAATGACGTTGGGGGGCAGAAGGAACACCCACAGATTGGGCAACTGGCATGGAAAAGCTATCTCGTCCCCAGAAATATGGGAAGCCTTTCAGGAGCGTTCCGGAAAGCCGGAGAAAAGAGGAAGACAAAGAAATACTTGCAAGATTCTGTTAATGTGACTTCATGATAAGGACAAAGCGGGGATTCGTTGTTGGGCCCACTTTGAAAATAGAACCAAGCAGCGGTTCTATGATTGCTCGTCCTCATTTCTCCATAATTGAGACAGGCTCGTCACCCAATTTAGGCCTACATTTGTTTAAAAAGCCCGGGGAGATGAAGACATGAGGTCTCAGGAGATAATCAATTAAGCCAGGGGTCCCCAATACCAGGATTGTGGCCTGTTCCGACCCGGGCCGTACGAGCAACTGGCCGGCACAGGGGCAGTTCAGCTTGCACAAGCAGCAGGCCAGCGCACACCCATGCAGCTCGGCATGCACAAGCGGTGGGCGGTATGCACGCACGCGTGCGCCACTCCTTCACTTGCACGGGCTGATTTCCCCTCTCCCGCTCGCCGGATCGCCAAGCCGTGATTTAGCCCTTGATAACACTGGTTAAAGAAAAGCTTGTTGACTCGTGACCTACTGAACGAACCCACAAATAGATGAGTTCAGACAACACACTTGGGCAAATTCAAGCAGATCACATAAAGGCTTCGTACAATGATTTGAGCACACTCATTTTGTGTGTGTGTGTGTGTGTGTGTGAGAGAGAGAGAGAGAGAGAGAGAGAGAGAGAGAGAGAGAAACAGACAGACAGACAGACAGAAACAGACAGAGAGAGAGAAAGAGAGAGAGAAGGAAAGGAAAGGAAAGGGAAGGGAAGAATCAGTCATAGGCCAGGAGAAATGATTCTTACATTGTTTATAATAATCCCAAATTCACCAAATGTTTTACAGGCAGTCCTCGACTTACGACAATTAAGCCCAACATTCCTGTTGCTAAGCAAGACACTTGTTAACTGAGGTTTGCCCCATTTTACAGCCTTTCTCGCCACCCCCCCTTAAGCGAATCCCGACAGCTGTTAAGTCAGTAACGGGGTTGTTCAGCAGATCTGTCTTCCCCCCCACCCCAATTAACTTTGCCTGAAAGAAGATTGCAAAAGGGGATCACCTGACCCCGGGACACTGCAACCGTCAAAAATACATGCCAGTTGCCAAGCATCTGAATTTTGATCACGTGGGGATCTGCAACGGTCGCGAAGGGGGAAAGCTCGCTTTTTTTCAGTGGCTCTGTACCTTCCAACGGTCACTAAACGAAGTCAAGGACCACCTGGGTTAATCGCTTGAACAAAAATAATTTCCGATTGACGTAAAAGGGGCCACATCTTATCCTGGAAAACACAGACCTACCTGCAGCTCCAGCGATGGAGGTATGATTGCCAGGCCCAAATTTCTTCTGGGACCTTCCGTCGGGGGAAGACGGTTCCTTCATCCGCTCGATGACATTTTCGGAGAGCTGAAAAGAACACAGGCCAAGAGTTTTGGGTTTTTTTTCAACGGCGTCCCTGGAACATGTATCATTCCCCTACTACACCTGGTCTTGAATGTGAGATCTACAAGGTTTTCTAGCCCTAAAATAGCCTGGAGGGGCTTCAAAACCTTATCATGTATTTTAAGCTCGCCGGCAGGTAAATGGAAATTTAATAATAATAATAATAACAACAACAATAATAATAAAGTTGGAAGGGACCTTGGAGGTCCTGCTCAGGCAGGAAACCCTACACCATTTCAGACAAATGGCTGTCCAGTCTCTTCTTAAAAACTTCCAGTGTTGGAGCATTCACCGCTTCTGGAGGCAGGTGGTTCCACTGGTTGACTGTTCTCACTGTCAGGAAGTTTCTCCTTAGTTCCAGGTTGCTTCTCTCCTTGATCAGTTTCCATCCGTTGCTTCTTGTCCTTCCCTCTGGTGCTTTGGAGAATAGCTTGACTGCCTCTTCTTTGGGGCAGCCCCTGAGATACTGGAAGATTGCTATCATGTCCTCCCTCGTCCTTCTCTTCATTCAACTAGCCCAGTGGTTCTCAACCTGTGGGTCGGGACCCCATTTGGGGTCGAACGACCATTTCACGGGGGTCGCCAAACAACGCAGTCCGCCATTTTTTCCCCCTTTTCCTTAACTGTGCTACTCCCTTTTATTTTATTGGCTTTTGAAAGCCAATAGAATAGACTCTCTTGAATAGAGTCTAATTCTATTGGCTTTCCAAAGCCAATAGGAATTGTCCAGGCTGTCTCTGCCCTGCTGAGCCCGCCAAAAGCACCATTCTGCAAACGGTGCTGCACCAGTTGAGTAGTCCTCGACTTACAACCGGTTGAGTAGTCCTCGACCTACAACCGGTTGGGGGTCGTGGCATTAAAAAGGTTGAGAACCACGGAACTAGACATACCCAATTCCAGCAGCCGTTCCTTATATATTTTAGCCTCCAGTCCCCTAATCATCTTTATTGCTCTTCTCTAAACTCTTTCTAGAGTCTCAACATCTTTTTTACATCGTGGTGAACAAAACTGGATGTAGTGTTCCAAGTGTGGCCTTACCAAGGCCTTGTAAAGTGCTATTAATAGGCGGTTTTCCCCGGGCTGAACTCATCCTTCAACTTTGGCTATCCTTTATTTTGCCTTTAAAATAAAATAGCATTTTTTTTAAAAAGGGGGGGGGAGGTACTCAGTAAGACGCTTGGAAACTTCTAAACACACACACACACACACACACACACACACACACACACCTCGTGAATAGAGGGCTGGCAATCGCTTGGCAACCAAAGATGCCTCTTTTCAAAAACCTATCTGTTCTCCCGCAGCCAATAATGGCAATAAAATTTCTCTGGCCTTTTTCTCACGGAGAGGTTGGGGAGATTGGGTGGGTTCCCCCCCCCCCAAAGAAACACAGAAGCTTGAAGGAAATCCAAAGCTTCAAAGAACTGCTTATTTTCACAAGCACTGGAGAAAAAAAATCCATCCCTGTTTTTTTTTTTTTGTGGGGTGGGGGGGGTCACAATTGGCAAGCAATGTCTAACAGCATAATCTTGGAAGACAAACCTTCAGGGTGACACCCACACACGAAATACCACTAGGGGGGTGCATACATGACCCACCAGTTGCCCCCTCAAATAGGGGGGCCTATTTGACAGACACACACACACACACACACACACACACACACACACAGACAAAACCTAACTCACTGCAGACATTTCATGACCCAACTGGGTAACATCATCAGTGTTAGATGGGAGTGAGGGAGGAGAAGGAGAAGGAGGAGACTGACTCTGGGTGTCCTTGGTACTCTCTGAGCTTGGTTCTTTCACTGCAGACGTTTCACGACCCAACTAGGTTACATCATCAATGCAATTTTCTCACTGCACAGCACAATGCAGCCAAACGGAAGGCCAAGTTCAAACGGGGTCAAGCTGGTTCGCCCTGGGGTCTCAAACTCTGCAAAAGGGTGAAGCCCCTGGGGCACCCCCTGCACCCTACCCTTTGCAGAGGGTCTCTCTAGGTGTGGGGGGGGCAGTTGCCCATGCAATGGGGAGGGTTGAATTTGGAAGGGGGCCAAGTTTTGCAGGCTTCTTGCATCCCCCACCCCTCCAAAGCGAAGGATGCTCTGGACGTTCAGAGAAAGAGGGCAGCGTTCCCCCAGGGGGCTTGGGAGTCCCACTCCACCCGCCTTGCTTGGCTCTGTAGTCCCCAGAGGAAGTGGGAGCCAGCCTTTCAATTTTAATTCATCATCATCATCCTGACATCATGAGGCCGCGAGTTCCGCAGGTCAACTCTGTCCGGGTGAAGCTTCCCCCCCCTCCCCTCTCCTCTCCCCCCTCCCCTGAGCATCTTCTCTTTGCATGCCGTTACCTAGGCAACGAGGGCGCCCCACCTCCCCAGCACTCCCCTCACCCCAACAACAAGCGGAGGGTCCCCTCCCCGCCTCACCCGGATGCCCTTCACGACCGTGATGTTGTCGTTTTCGTCCGCCTCGAAGGTGACCCTCCGCGGAACGCTCTCCCCGCCGCCCATGGCGCCCAAGGCCGGGTCAAACTGACTAGGCCGCGGCACGGGGCCCAAGGAGACTCGAGCTCCGCCCACCGGCGACCGCCATTGGCCCGCCGCCCCTGGCCGCCGCGCGCCGGTTGGTTGAAGGAGCGGTTGCCCATGGCGACAGCCGGGCCCACAAAGGGCGGAGCGGAAACTTTTCTTTTCTCCCGCTCTCCCGCTCCCAAGGAGGAAACTTTCCGGGGGAGAACCACGACTCCCGGGATGCACCGCGGCGAGGCCAGAGCCTCTCGGCGCAAGGCAAAAGGCCGGGAGGCTGCGCGAACGGGGCTCGACGCGCGTGGCATTCTGGGGGATGCAGTTCCAAGGTGACTTTGTAAATGCCTGGCTAAGAAAAACAGGGACGGTGGATTCCTTCGGGTTGCAAAACTCTGGGCAACATTAAATAAATGCAAATAAATTTAAAAAAAAATAATAATTCCTAGCTGCTCTGTGTTTTGCAGGCTGGGACCGTCGACTTGGAAGGGTCCTCTCCCCCAAGAGTCATTTAGTCGAGCCCTCTGGAACAGGGGTCTTCCAATGTGGCCCTTTGATGACTCGTGGACTTCAACTCCCAGAATTCCTCAGCCAGGCACGCCTGGCTGAGGAATTCTGGGAGTTGAAGTCTACAAGTCATCAAAGGGCCAAGTTTGAAGACCCCTGGCTTATATGGTCCATGCTGGCTGAGGAATTCTGGGAGTTGAAGTGCATGGGTCATAAACAGGTCAAGTTTGAAGACCCCTGGCTTATATGGATCATGCTGGCTGAGGAATTCTGGGAGTTCCACAGTCATCAAAGGGCCGAGTTTGAAGACCTCTGGCTTATATTAATGTGGAATAATGAACAATCACTAGAATAATGATGTGTCTGCATAATTACTGGAATAGGGCTGTGTTAGTAGTGTGTGACTAACCTAATGCGCATTACACTTGGATACAATGTATGTAGCAAACTCTCCATTGTATACCCGTGAGAAACGAACCTAATGTATTACAATGTGTATTTCAATGTGTACTCCTTTGTTCCTGAGAAAAGGAGAAGTATAAAACTGAAGTCTGAACCCACCCTCGGGGTTCAGAATTGCTGGTTGCTATTGCTTCTGAACCTGCGCAATAAATCTCTCTGCTAAAACCCTCTGGAATTCGTAAGAGTTCTTTTGTTTTCCAAAGAATATGGTCCATGCTGGCTAAGCAATTCTGGGAGTTGAAGTCCACAAGTCATCAAAGCACCAAGTTTGAAGACCCCTGGCTTATATGGTCCACGCTGGCTGAGGAATTCTGGGAGTTGAAGTCCACAAGTCATCAAAGTGCCAAGTTTAAGACCCCTGGCTTATATGGTCCATGCTGGCTGAGGAATTCTGGGAGTTGAAGTCCACAAGTCATAAAAGGACCAAGTTTGAAGACCCCTGCTCTATAGCTTTGAGATTTACCTTCAAGGAAAATAAAATTGTGGGGTTAGTGAAGCACTTCTGGTTGAGCTTCATAGCCTTCTTTGAATCTTTGGAGCAATCCAGTGCCAGTTGATTGGAAGAAGCCTGCATTTCATCACCAAAAAAAAAAAAAAAGACTTAACGGTGTGCAGACTATCTTTAATGATGTGTAGGAATGTGACTGAAGTCAGAGATGCTTTCTAGTGAGGGAAGTTAGCCCAGAGAAGGAAATATTAAAAGGGCAGAAAAATATATTTTTCCTCAAAAGGATTTTTTAAAAACCAAACCTGGCCCCAAATCTATCTCTCTGCCCCAAGCAAGAGCTAGCCCCATACAAATGCAGATGTAAAATCATCAGAGAATTGAAGCCAGAGCAATCAAGAAGACAAAAGAGAAGATCTGCATACCCACCCAAACTCTAGGAGTCATTAGCCCCATCACCTGGGAAGCAGGATATGATAATAGGATTAAACCACAGATATCAAGGCCTAGACAAACACTCAGAAAGAGCCTCAAGGTTCATGCCACAGGAACAGGAAACTATTCCAAAAAAAGGCTAGAGGGGGTATAAAAACCTACTGCCCATGTGCTCAACTCCTCTTGCCTCTCTCCTCTGCTCTTTCTTGTAAGGACCATCTTTCTGCTTCTTCAATAAACTGTAAACTTCTTCCCAAAGCAGTCACCATGTTGCTTATTTATCCCCAGCTTGGATGAACCAGGATGAAGACTTACTTCTGACACTAGGGAGCAGTCAAATAAGACAGGGATCCCCAACCTACGTTCCGCAGCATGCCAGCAACCGGGCCGCATAAACAAGCAAAACCCCAGCCAGCACACAAAACCACGCACCCTCCGGTCCATGGAAAAACCTGTCTCCATGGAACCGGTCCCTGGGCCCAAAAGATTGGGAACGTCTGAAATAAGAGATAGGATAGCCTGCAGCTGCATTATAAGTGGAGAAAGAGATTCAGAATGGTTACTGGAATTGGGTCTGTCTAGTTTAATGAAGAGAAGGACGAGGGGGGGACATGATAGCAGTATTCCAATATCTCAGGGGCTGCCCCAAAGAAGAGAGAGTCAAGCTATTCTCCAAAGCGCCTGAAGGCAGGACAAGAAGCAACGGATGGAAACTGCTCAAGGAGAGAAGCAACCTAGAACTAAGGAGAAATTTCCTGGACCTGCCTTTCCACAGAATTAAGGAATTAACCAAATTTGATTATAGGCCTGCATTTTGTATTCAGAATATTTTAATAATTGGCATACGGTGGTATTTTTGTGTTCAATAATTGGCACACAAACGTATTTAGAATTTCACGGTGTCTAATAGTTGGCTTGCGATTGTGTTTTTTTTTTTTTCAAATTTCACTGTTGGAATCAATGGTATTTAGAATTCAACAGATCTTCTAGCAGTTGGCGCGCAGCGCTGTTGTGTATCTGACAATTGACATATGAAAGTTTAAATATTTTCTGCCTAACACAAATCAAAACAAGCAAGGACAGCCAATGCCTCCAATCCAATGGCAGCTGAATAACTGAAGGGACCATTTGAAATGAAAAGTTTAAATCTGAATTTCCTGATTCGTAGAAGTGGTTCCTAATAAAATATACACAAGGTTTAACATTTCCTGACAGTTAGAAGAACTAACCTGTGGAACAACTTGCCTCCAGAAGTTTTGAACGCTCCATCACTGGATATTTTTAAGAAGAGACTGACAAGAGTCACTTGTCTGAAATGGTATAGGGCAGAGGTAGGCAAACTTGGCTCTTTTATGATTCGTGGACTTCAACTCCCAGAATTCCTGAGCCAGCCTGGCTCAGCATGGAAACCTCTGCCTTTCTCCTCAGCATGCCTGGCTCAGGAATTCTGGGAGTTGAAGTCCACCAGTCATAAAAGAGCCGAGGTTGCCTACCCCTGGTCTAGGAGGCTCACCGCTTAGAACAGGAGGACTTAGGCCAGGGGTAGGCAAACTTGGCTCTTTTATGATTTGTGGACTTCAACTCCCAGAATTCCTGAGCCAGCCATGCTGAGGGGAAAGGGAGAGGTTTCCAAGCAGATCCATGGCGGCTCAAGAATTCTGGGAGTTGAAGTCTACCAGTCATAAAAGATCCAAGGTTGCCTAACCCTGCCCTAGGCCGCTTTATGACTCGTGGACTTCAACTCCCAGAATTCCTGAGCCAGCCATGCTGAGGGGAAAGGAAGAGGTTTCCAAGCTGAGCCATGCTGGCTGAGGAATTCTGGGAGTTGAAGTCCACAAGTCATAAAAGAGCCAAGGTTGCCTACCCCTGGTATAGGGTCTCAAGCTTGAACAGGGGGCTGGACTAGAAGACCTCCAAAGTCTCTTCCATCTCTGTTATTCTGTTATTGTGTAGGAAGAGAATATATATATAATACCAACAGGAAGCCAGTCAAAACATTACAGCAATCCACTCCATCCTCACCTGAAGGCCAGATATAAAATCAAATTTGTTGAGTACCACAGTGGTGTTAAGTCTAGTAAATAAACCCTTGGTAGGGTACGTATGCTGCTTCTCCGAGCTTCAGAGTACAAAGCGCCAGGGAATTCCACCTTTAACATCAATGTCAGCCAAACAGCTTCATGACCTTCAACAGGGCTGCTGATCCCCGCAGAGTTTATTCATCACAAAAAATACGCCGTGGAGTTGCAGAACATCTCGGATGCGTTTTTGAAATCCCCCACCCCCAAGAGCATCAAGCCCAACACTGTCTCTCTCCTATTCTCCCCCCCCCCACCATGCCCAAGTTGGAAACTCTTTGCAAAAGGAAAGTTTTGATCTTGCACTTCGATCCAGCTTGGCAGGTTGAGGAGGAAGATACACCGGGAGTGTTCTGAAGTGCCTCTACAATTCTATTCTATTGCATTCAATTCTATTCTTTCTTTTCTTCTATTCTATTCTATTCTATTCTATTCTATTCTATTCTATTCTATTCTATTCTAATTCTATTCTATTCTATTCTATTCTATTCTATTCTATTCCATATTTTCTATTCCATTCCATTCCATTCCATTCTATTCTATTCATCCTTCTTATTCTCTATTCTATTCTATTCATCCTTATTCTCTATTTTATTCTATTCATCCTTCTTATTCTATGCTATTCTATTCTAATCTAATCTAATTCTATTCCATTCGTTCTTCTATTCTATTCTAATCTAATCTAATTCTATTCTATTCTATTCTATTCCATTCCATTCTGTTCTTCCCATTTCTTTCTATTCCATTCCATATTTTCTATTCTATTCCATTCCATTCCATTCTATTCTAATTCTAATTCTATTCCATTCATTCTTCTATTCTATTCTATTCTATTCTATTCTATTCTTTCCATTCCTTTCTATTCCATTCCATATTTTCCATTCTATTCTATTCTATTCATTTCGTATCTGGCTTATCCAGTGAGGCTCACATCATGCCAGTCAGGTGTGACTGCCTTTGCAGCCTTCCTGCTTGGGGGGGTGTGGGTGTGGGTGTGGGTGTCAATTTGCTTTAGAAGTGCTGCTCTTCACAAGAAGACCCCTGCTGACACCCTCCAGGCTCTGCAGCCTTCCCAGCTCGCTTCAGTTTCCAGAAAGCCATCACGTCTGCTGTGCTCTTTGCTAACCCACTGGGAAGTTTTCACATTTGTGCTGACTGCACCATTGCGGCTCCAGGTGTAATTCCAGCCGTTTTATCGGCTTCTCGTCTCAGGGAGCAGCCAGAGTTGACTTAACTGCTTGCATCAGCAAAAAAAAAAGAAAGAAAAAGAAAATAGGGCCGGCGCTTCACTTGCGCGCCCGTGGGAGGTTCAAAGCTTGCCAATTCTCCCACGAAAAAATAAAAAACCAATTGATTAATCGTGTGTGACTCCGAGCAGATTATTTACCCAATAAGAGACCAACAGGAAGATCCCCGATTCTCTTTATTATTGTTATTATTATTTTTGCAGCCCCCCCCCTTATTTCATCCCTTCGATCTGCTGGGCGTGATAAGCAACAGGTTAATGCAATTTTCGGAATATTAAATCTGGGCACCGGTGACAGCTTCTCCAACCCAACTGGCTGAGAGCAGATGGCACTTTTTTCTCTTCTTAGCTAACCTTTGCAGGTGAGAGGAAGGAAGCAAGCACATGCAAATGAGCTAGGAAGAGGGGGGGTCTCACACACACACACACACACACACACACACACACACACACACACCTTCGTTGTCGATGGGATGAAACTTCGAAAAGCTGCAGTATGACATAATTGGCTGGCTCAACAAAAGCTGGAAACTTGTTTTCATCAAAAGCCAGACTACGCCCTCAAACTTACCGCCGCAACCGAGCAGATCACATGACCTCGGGACACTACGACCGTCATCAATATGAATCAGTTGCCAAGCGTCTGAATTTTGATCCCGTGACCCCGGTGTGTGAAAAGTGTGGGAAAACGGTCATGTCACTTTTTTCAGTCCCGTTGTAAGTTCGAGCGGTCACTAAACCAATTGTTGCAATGAACAACCGAGCTGAGAATTTGTTTGCCTCAGCTTTTCTTAAACTCCAGCTGTCCTGGGATTGCAATTTCCAAAATTTATCTGGGCCATTTGCTTTTTTTTTTCTCGCCACATCACACAATCCTATGATTCCCCCCCACCCGCCCCCCCACGGAGTCTTTCTGGGCTGCTCCCAATGTTTTCCATCATTACCTGCTCTTGGGAAGGAGAAAAAAATAAAATAGGGAATTTATTTCTTCTCCTCTCAGGATCTACCTCCCCGGTGGGGCCAATCACCAATGAAAGCAACAATACACAGGAGAACAGTTGTGTAGGCTGACAATCACAATGGAAACACAGCTGTCCCTTTAATATATGCTTCTCAGTTCCCGTACAACTAATCTATGGATAAAAGATATTCAGAGTCTAGAACAGTGGTTCTCAACCTTTTTAATGCCGTGACCCCCCAACTGGTCGTAAGTCGAGGACTACTCAACCGGTTGTAAGTCGAGGACTACTCAACTGGTGCAGCACCGTTTGCAGACTGGAACTTTTGGCGGGCTCAGCAGGGCAGAGACAGCCTGGACAATTCCTACTGGCTTTCCAAAGCCAATAGAATAAAAGGGAGTGGCACAGCTAAGGAAAAGGGGGGAAAAAATGGCGGACTGCGTTGTTTGGCGACCCCCGTGAAATGGTCGTTCGACCCCAAATGGGGTCCCCACCCACAGGTTGAGAACCACTGGTCTAGAAAGAGTACAGAGAAGATCTGGCGTTTTTATTCACCTGTTGAGTCCTTCCCAAGGAGCTGGAATGAAGAGCTGAAGAAGCTTCTTGGATGAAAAGTGAAACATCTTCAAGGAAAAACAAAAAAAAACAGTCCAGTGAGTTCTGGTCCTGACTTAGATATGAAAGCCATCTGGATCACTTTGGGCTAATCAGCAGGAGACGGGGAGTTCTAGTCTTAGGCACGGAAGCCAGCTGGGAGACCTTGCGCCGATCACCAGGAGACGGGGAGTTCTAGTCCTGCCTTAGGCATGGAAGCCACCTGGGAGACTTTGGGCCAATCACCAGGAGATGGGGAGTTCTAGTCCTGCCTTAGGCACGGAAGCCAGCTGGGAGACCTTGTGCCGATCACCAGGAGACGGGGAGTTCTAGTCCTGCCTTAGGCATGGAAGCCAGCTGGGAGACCTTGCGCCGATCGCCAGGAGACGGGGAATTCTAGTCCTGCCTTAGGCACGGAAGCCACCTGGGAGACCTTGCGCCGATCACCAGGAGACGGGGAGTTCTAGTCCTGCCTTAGGCACAGAAGCCACCTGGGAGACCTTGCGCCGATCACCAGGAGACGGGGAGTTCTAGTCCTGCCTTAGGCACAGAAGCCACCTGGGAGACCTTGCGCCGATCACCAGGAGACGGGGAGTTCTAGTCCTGACTTAGATATGAAAGCCATCTGGATCACTTTGGGCTAATCACCAGGAGATGGGGAGTTCTAGTCCTGCCTTAGGCATGGAAGCCACCTGGGAGACTTTGGGCCGATCGCCAGGAGACGGGGAGTTCTAGTCCTGCCTTAGGCATGGAAGCCACCTTTTGCTGCCTTGTTTATTAAAAAAAAATAACAGTGGGATATAAATAAATAAACTGATCCACATCCGTGAGTCTCTGGCATGGGGGGGAAAGAAAAAAAACCCTCCTTTTTTTCCTCTCCTGTTTGTAACCGACACCCCGAGAGAGCCCCGTGATCAGAGAACGTTCTGGGGGGGGGGAACTTCACTGCCAGACGTTATGTAAATGTAAATCCTTCGGAGGTAGGCATCAGCAGATGGTGTGCCGAAACACTCATAATTTTAGCCGGTGGAAACTGGCATTTCCAACTGTCCTCCTTAACATGTTGTAATGAGATGCACTGCTATTAATAATCCCAAATAACGAAACTAGATGGTCGGTGATTTTGGCCCTGGTTCCTACGAGCAGAAAGACACGGTAGTTCTTCTCTCTTCTTCTAGAACCCATTCAGGGCATCGTTTAGGCAAGAAAAACCAAATGCACAGATACATCATAGGGGGTACCTTGCTCCACAGTAGCAACTGTGAGAGGGATCTTGGAGTCCTAGTGGACAATCACTTAAATGTGAGCCAGCCGTGTGCTGCAGCTGCCAAAAAAGCAAAACAGTGCTAGGCTGCATTCACAGAGGGATAGAATCGAGATCATGTGAAGAGTTAATACCACTTTACAAGGCCTTGGTAAGGCCACACTTGGAATCAGTTTTGGTCACCACGATGTAAAAACAGATGTTGAGACTCTAGAAAGAGTGCAGAGAAGAGCAACAAAGATGATCAGGGGACTGGAGGCTAAAACATATAAGGAAAGGCTGCTGGAATTGGATAGGTCTAGTTGAATGAAGAGAAGGACGAGGGGGGACATGATAGCAGTCTTCCAGTATCTCAGGGGCTGCCCCAAAGAAGAGGGAGTCAAGCTATTCCCCAAAGCACCAGAAGGCAGGACAAGAAGCAACGGATGAAAACTAACCAAGGAGAAAAGCAACCTAGAACTAAGGAGAAACTTCCTGGCAGGGAGAACAATTAACCAGTGGAACTACCTGCCTCCAGAAGCGGTGAATGCTCCAACACTGGAAGTTTTTAAGAAGAGACTGGACAGCCGTTTGTCTGAAATGGTATAGGGTTTCCTGCCTGAGCAGGGGGTTGGACTAGAAGACCTCCAAGGTCCCTTCCAACTCTATCATCATCATCATCATCACCATCATCATCATTTAATTATTTGTAATTATTATTATTTCTATGATTTTCTGATACTAGCAATAGCACTTAGACTTATATACTGCTTCCCAGTGCCTTTACAGCCCTCTCTAAGCAGTTTATAGAGTCAGCCTATTGAAAACCCCCCCCCTCATTTTTCCCACCTTGGAAGGATGGGAGGACGAGTCAACCCTGAGCCAGTCAGGATCGAACACCTGGCAGTGGGCAGAATTAACTTGCAATATTGCATTCTAACCATTACGACACCAGGGCCCTTCCTTCCTTCCTTCCTTCCTTCCTTCCTTCCTTCCTTCCTTCCTTCCTAGCAACAGCCCTTAGACTTATATCCCCCTTCCCAATGCTTTACAGCCCTCTCTAAGCAGTTTACAGATTCAGCCTATCGACCCCCCCCCAACCATCTGGGTCCTCGTTTGACCGACCTCGGAAGGATGGAAGGCTGAGTCAACCTTGAGCTGGTCAGAATCGAACTGCCGGCAGTGGGCAGAATCAGCCTGCAATACTGCATTTCTAACCACTGCTGCGCCACCAGGGCTCCCCATCCCCGGGTCACCAAAGATGCACGGAGATTGCAATTCTTGGGATACCGAGGCAGGAATCTTCCGGAAGCCCCCAATCCCTTCATCCTAGAGTAGGCCAGTTTTGGAAAGGATCGGCTCAACCATCTCCAGAGGCCCGTGTGCATATCAATGGAGCTTCACTCCTGACAAATCTTGTCGCTTTAGCAAGCGGAGTTGAAAAGAGAGATTACAGCCAGCACGCACGACATGCCCCCAAGCATTTGACTTATGCAGTGACTTCTAGGATCAGCCCCTTGGATCAGCTATTTCCTGGCGGGAAAGGCAGCGAAGGTGTGGAGCCAGGCTGCTTTATTTTCCACCTAACGTTTTCAGCAGAGCCTCAGATAAGTTCGAATGAGAAAATGTATTTTTCTTCCCTTTTTTTTTTTTTTATCCCCCGCCTAGGAGCGATTCTTCCCTCCCTCTTTCCCTTCCCTTCAAGGGATTTTAATTAAGTCAACACCTGATTAGGACTTTGGCAGCCAAATTATATTTTGGAAGGTTTTTATCATTGAAAATGATTGTTCTTGGGCGGGGGGGGGGGGAGGCGTCAATTCCGCTGGAATATAAGCGAGAGGGACGCCTTTACATCTCTACGTGCGCGAAGGGAGAGGGGCGTTTTCTTTGTTTTAAAATATCTTCTCCGGGCATGGATTTGGCTGGCTGTTTTCGTTGGGTTCCTTCCTCTGCGGATTTTAGCTGGTTTCCTTGGCATAGGTGAACCGTGTCTCTTGCTTAAATTGTTTTTCTGTGGCTGCAGGTGGCTCTAATATACTTTCCTCTGCCAAATTTGAAGAGGGAAGCTCTTCTCCCCCCCCCCCCGAAAAAAAAAGCTAGGCACACCTGTGCAGAGGTAAGCACTGTTTGCAAAAATAAACACCGACCGTGTTTACAAATAACGTTCGGCTTCCTTTGGTTTTCACTTGGCGTGGAGATAATTGAATAAGCCATGTTTTCATCAGCTGTGGCCTTGCACAATGTATACAACTCAACATTCCCCAAAAGGTGCTCCAATGCTCAGGAACCTTTTTTTTTTTTTGTGCTTGCAGAAGAAGAGACTGACACAGGTGCAAATTGCACACTCCAGCTGCACTTGCACATCATCATCCTGTGGTTTGCTTAGCTATGGTTTCTCTGGACAAATTTTAAATGGCTGGGTTCATACAACATCCTAAACAGCCGGCTTGCAAATCAAAATGGCTGTAAGAACCATGATGGCGCAGTGTTTAGAATGTAGTATTGCAGGATAATTCTGCCGACGGCCAGCAGTTCGATTTTCACTGGTTTGTAGTTGACTCAGCCTTCCGTCCTTCCGCGGTCGGTAAAATGAGGACCCAGATGTTGGGGGGCAACAGGCAGACTCTGTAAACCGCTTAGAGAGGGCTGTAAAGCACGGTGAAGTGGTATATAAGTCTAAGTGCTAATGATAAGATCTAAGTAAGGAAGGAAGGAAAGAAGGAAAGAAAGAAGGAAGGAAGGAAAAAAGGAAGGAAGGGAGGAAGGAAGGAAGGAAAGAAGGAGGGAAAGAAGGAAAGAAAGAAGGAAGGAAGGAAAGAAGGAAGGAAAAAAAGAAGGAAGGAAGGAAAGAAGGAAGGAAAGAAGGAAGGAAAGAAAGAAGGAAGGAAAGAAGGAAAGAAGGAAGGAAGGAAGGAAGGAAAGAAAGAAGAAGGAAGGAAGGAAGGAAGGAAGGGAGGAAGGAAGGAAGGAAGGAAGGAAGGAAGGAAGGAAGGAATCCTAGTGGTGCAGTGGTTAGAATGCAGTATTGCAGGCAAACTGCCCACAGCCTGGAGTTCAATCCTGACCGGATCAAGTTTGACTCAGCCATCCATCCTTCCAAGGTCGGTCAAACGAGGATCCAGATGGTTGTGGGGGGCAACAGGCTGACTCTGTAAACCGCTTAGAGAGGGCTGTAAAGGCAGTATGAAGCGGCGTATAAGTCTAAGGGCTATTGCCATTGCTGTTTGTGCAACACATGAATTGAAATCTATCAAAGCCCCTGGCTTCTTAATGCCATGAGTCTACTCCGTTAGCTTCCCATTATGAATCTCTATAAAGATGGTTACGCTCAGTTATTTCAGGGTCCTCCTTCCTCATGGAGCAGAGGTTTTGGGGGGGATGCTTCTGGATAAACGCTGAATGACCGTCGCTAACTCTGCTTTCTCGTCTTCATGGCTCTCCCACCTTCCCAATGCCTCTAACTCAGGGGTGTCAAACTCAATTTCATTGAAGGCCGCATCAGGATTGCGGTTGCCCTGGGGGGGGGCGAGTGGGTGTGGCCAGAGTGGGTTCAGCCTACTGGGTGGGCGTGGATGGAGTCGGCGTGGCCTACTGGGTGGGCATGGCCAGTTCTACATCATTCGCATCAAGGGGGCCTGTGGGGGCCTGGGCAGGAGTGGGACAGATCTGAGGGTCTCTGGCAGAAGGGGATGGGACCGGGGCAAGTGCCAAGGCATGGTCCATTTCTTCATTCCTCACAAAGGGTGACCCCTCCCCAGCATGCACCCAGGGGGCGGAGCTGACACGGCAGGGGCCGGTTCCTCGCTGTTTCTAGATGGCCTTGTGGAGCTAAGACTGAATGCGTTTCAGCATAGATGGCCACCACAAAATTGTACATTGGCTCCCGTTTGGCCTGGGCCAGGGCCAAGGCAGCAGGGGCCATTCCCTCACTGTTTCCAGGATGGCTTCGCAGGCCACATGAAACCGCTTCGCAGGCCGCATCCGGCCCCCGGGCCTTGGGTTTGACATGTCTGATCTAACTCTAAAATCCTTTTGATCGAGAGCTCTTTTTCTGATTCTCTCTGCTCTTCACCAAGGGATGTCCCAGGCTGCAGAGCCAACCCACAGCCCTGGCCATGCAGGTGAGAAAGGAGCTTTGAAAGTCACAAGGTCTGAAGAGTGATGTCCATCAGTCAACCTGGGGACCACTTGCAGATCAACCAACACTCAAGAAAGCCGTACGCAGCAGCGCGGAGAGATTTCAGCACTTCGGACAGCGACAAAGTGATTTCCATCCACCCCAGTGAGACGTTGCCTCATTTTTGCCTCATTTTACGACTTTTCTTGCCCCGGCTGTTTGGTGAATCGCAGCAGTTGATGAGCTAGTAACCCAGTTGTTAAGTGAATCTGGCTCCCCCCACTGGCTTTGCCTGTCGGAAAATCGCAAAAGGGGATCCCGGGACCTTGGGACACGGCAACGGTCATAACTGTTGCCAAAGGGGCTGAAGTTGGATCACGTGACCCATGGGGATGCTGCAAAGCTCGTAACTGGGGGGGGGGGGAGTCATAAGTCGCACTTTTCAGCGCTGTTGTAACTTCGAATCGTCACTAAATGAACTGTAGTAATCCGAGGACTACCTGTAATATCTCTCTAAAATTGTAGTCTGTTTCTTTTAATTAAAAGAAATGTTTTAGTATTATCAGAAACAAGCCAAGCTAGGGACCCCCTTTTGTGATTTTCTGACAAACAGAGTCTATGGGGAATCCAAGTTCAGTTAACAACTCTGTTACTAATTTAACAACTCCAGTAATAATAATAACAACAACAGTAGTAGTAGTAGTAGTAGTAGTAGTAGTAGTAGTAGTAGTAGTAGTAGTAGTAGTAGTAGTAATAATAATAATAATAATACCATCAAACATCCACATCTGCCTAACCCAGGTCCTGAGTACGGACTCGATAGATAGACAAAATGCCAAATCCAGTCTGAACATCTGGCTGACTGTGCAATGATCAATAATAATAATAATAATAAAAGTTGGAAGGGACCTTGGAGGTCTTCTAGTCCAACCCCCTGCTCAGGCAGGAAACCCTATACCATTTCAGACAAATGGCTTTCCAGTCTCTTCTTAAAAACTTCCAATGTTGGAGCATTCACCGCTTCTGGTGGCAGGTTGTTCCACTGGTTAATTGTCCTCACTGTCAGAAAATTTCTCTTTAGTTCTAGGTTGCTTCCCTCCTTGATTAGTTTAAGAAGTGATTCACTTAAAACCTGCCTCACTTAGCAACCGATATTTGGGGCTCAGCTGTGGTCATAAGCCGAGGATTGCCTTGACCTATGTTGTATATTGATTGCCCCAGGTCAAATAAATGCCATTTTTAGACACACGGACAAACTCCTTAGGACAGTGATGGCGAACCTTTTAGAGACCGAGTGCCCAAACTGCAACCCAAAACCCACTTATGCATCATCAGGTGCCGGGAGGGTGTGGCCCATTGGGTGGGTGTGGCCCATTGGATGGGCATGGCTGGGGTGGTAACGGCAGACTGGGTGGGACTAAAAAGTTCAATCAATCAATTCCAACTTTGCAAGATCTTTTTTTTTCCCTGCGAGAAGTTGAAATTGACTGATTGATTGAACCTTTTTTTTTTTGCACACGGCGGTGGAGGCCTAAAGCGAAAAGGTTTTATAAAACCCAGCTGAAGGCCTAGGACTGGGGTGACGGCGCGCGTGCCCACAGAGAGGGCTCTGAGTGCCGCCTCTGGCACCCGTGCCATAGGTTCGCCACCAGGGCCTTAGGATCATCAAATGGAGATTGATCTGGAAGTGGCCCTCATCACCATTTAATGAAGAATATATCTGGGGGGGGGGAGAAACAAAAAACAAAGAAAATAGTCTTTTTGTTAGCTCTGCTCGTCTGACAAATTCAGGAAGCAGTGAGCAGCTCTGGAATAATAATTAGCTAAACTGATGACATAAAACCTGCTGACAAAGCAAAACGCTAGATAAGAGCCACCAATATACATGTTACATTCCCTTAAAATAACGAGTTTGCACAGCAAATACCAGCTCACGGGCAAAGGGAGATTGGGATTCGCACATGACCTTAGTTCATGTTGTGGTGATGAATTTTTAGCTGACTGGAGTTCAAGGCCGTGAATCGTGGGTTATTTGTTGTATTTTTAGCCTTTTATGATCAGCTGGTTAGGTGGGGAGGGGGTCTTTCCCTATGTAACCCCCACAACAACAACCCTGTGGCCTCTGGGAGAGTAACTAAGCTAAGGTGGCATTCAACCCTGGTCTCCACAGGCATTGACCAACACAGAATAACAAATTGGAAGGGACCTTGGAGGTCATCTAGTCCAACCCCTGCTTCCAACTTTATTATTATTGTTGTTGTTGTTATAAAAACGCTGCTCTACACTATACAGGTGGGATTTTGATCACATGGGGAATCTGCAACAGTTGTGTGAAAAAAGTCGTAAGTCACTTTTTTCAATGCTATTGTATCTTTGAACAGTCATTAAACAAATGGTTGTGGGTCTAACTGTATATTGGAGCAAAAAAAAAAAGGACTGAATTCATGGATCCAACTTAGAGATTCTATGCTTGGTTGGGCTGAATATGTTATCTGAATAAACCCCTCAGGTGCAGTTAATCAAACATGATGAAATAAATCACAGAACAATCTGAAGTGTGCGTTTTAAGCGTGAGAAGGTGTGGACGTAAAGCAGTCACAAAATTGACTTACAGGTTCTCCTTAATTCCCCCCCCCCGCGCGCTTTATTAGGAGAACAAGAAGTGGTTCCATACCCATTTAAATGAGTTTATATTGACGCTCCTATGCTTTTTGTGATTTACTGTCTCTATTTAAGCTAAGATGTTATTGAAGTTTTACGATCAGCTTAAAAAATGCCATTAGGGTTTAACGGCGTCCCGCTTGAGAGAAAAACCGGGATTTTAAATGAAAAGCAGTGATCCGTGGTTTGAGGACGCCAGCCGGATATGGGATCGAAGGATCCTGTGTGGATTTCCAGCTGGGAGTTACGAGGGAAACTAAAAATATATCATCTCCATTTTTCTGGAGGAGGAGATTCTATAAGTAGTCCTCTATGTACGACCACACTTGATTCCAAAATTTCTGTCGCTAAGTGAGACGTTTGTTAAGCGAATTTTGTCCTGTTTTACGACCTTTCTTGGCTCAGTTTGTTAAGTGAATCACTGCGGTTCATTACTTAGTAACACGGTTGTTAAGCGAATCTGGCTTCCCCATCGAGTTTGCTTGACAGAAGGTCACAAAAGGGGATCACGTGATTTCAGGACAGTGCAACCGTCGTAAGTACATGCCAGTTGCCAAGCCTCTGAATTTTGATCACCTGACTGTAGGGGATGCTACAACGGTCGTGTTTAAAACGGTCATAAGTTGCTTTTTCCAATGCCATTGTAACTGTTGTGATTCCTCACCAGCCAGTGGACTTGGCAGGTGAGTCTGAGGAATCAGAGGAGGAGGAGGAGGAGGGGCCTGGAGTGACATCAGAGTCAGAGGAAGGCTCTGAGGAGCTCCAAGATGTACAGCCGGATGAGGAGCCTGGCCCCTCTACTCGCGCTCAGGCTGAGACACAGCTGTGCTGGGAGGCTGAGTTGGACAGTGATGAAGAACAGCTGGGACAAATCCCGGATGCAGGAAAGTGCAGGCAAGAGAAGCGAGTGGGACAGAGGAATGTAATGGGGCGGCTCCAAAGGCAAAGGAGAAGGCATTAGGAAGCCACGGCTGCATAATAAAAGGGAAGGTGTGGAAGGTGCTAGTGACCGAAGGCAACCGTTTGTGATGAGGATCAAGTTTCTGTGAACTGTGTTTGTTTGCCTTGGACATTGACTCAGGTCTGTGAGAATAAAAGGGGTTGTTTTTTTCTTGCGGTTCCAGCCTGCTTGATTGGAAGAGGGGCTTCTCCTTGTGAGCATAACAAGGACTCACATCGGCTGGGACAGAGCAGTAACTTTGAACGGTCGCAAAATGAACTGTTGTAAGTTGAGGCCTACCTGTACTGGAATTGGCATCGAGGTGTCGGCGGGGAAGGTCAGAAAAGGCAAGATGGCAGCTGCATTGATTGAAGCTCTGCCTTTGGTGATTGGTCACCTGCATGGTTGAAGCGGCCATCTTGACCTTCCTCTCTCCCACAGAGATGATCCTTGTTGAGAGATGGGCTCAAAAAACACAGCCGTGGTCCAAACCTAGATCTGGACTCATGCAGCAAATGTCATTTAACTGTAAAAATGGCCTAAATGCATACTAACACGTAAGTTGTTTTTTTTTTCCCTCCACCTAAGTAACTTCAAGCACGCTCGGTTTTAATCTGTTCTCCACTGAACTGTTGTTAAATCATGCAGTTGCAGCTGCCATCCTGCCTTTAATGTTTTAATTTATTGTAAACTGCCCAGAGTCACCTGAGATAATGTGACGGGGAGGGAGGTTTTGATGAGGGAGGGAGGGAGGGAGGGAGGGAGGGAGGAAAGAAGGAAGGATAGAAGATCAGGAAGGATAGAAGGAAGGAAGGTTTGGATGAGAAAGGGAATGATGAATGAATGAAGGAAAGAAGGAAGGAAGGAAGGGAGAGAGGGAGGGAGGAAGGAAGGAAGGAAGGGAGGGAGGGAGGGAGAGAGGAAAGGAGGGAGGGAGGAAGGAAGGAAGGAAGGATAGAGGATCAGGAAAGAAGGAGGGAAGGAAAGTTTTGATGAGAAAAGGAAAAAGGTCAGAAAGGAAGGAAGGAAGGAAGGAAGGAAGAAAGGAAGGAAGGGAGGGAGGGAGAGAGGGAGGGAGGAAGGAAGGAAGGAAGGAAGGAAGGAAGGAAGGAAGGATAGAAGATCAGGAAGGATGGGGGGAAGGAAGGAAGGTTTGGATGAGAAAGGGAATAATGAATGAATGAAGGAAAGAAGGAAGGAAGGGAAAGAGGGAGGGAGGAAGGAAGGAAGGAAGGATAGAAGATCAGGAAGGATGGGGGGAAGGAAGGAAGGTTTGGATGAGAAAGGGAATAATGAATGAATGAAGGAAAGAAGGAAGGAAGGGAGAGAGGGAGGGAGGGAGGAATGAAGGAAGGAAGGAAGGATAGAGGATCAGGAAAGAAGGAGGGAAGGAAAGTTTTGATGAGAAAAGGAAAAAGGTCAGAAAGGAATGAAGGAAGGAAAGAAGGAAGGGAGAGAGGAAGGAAGGAAGGAAGGAAGGAAGGAAGGAAGGAAGGAAGGAAGGAAGGAAGGAAGGAAGGAAGGAAGGAAGGATAGAAGATCAGGAATGATGGGGGGAAGGAAGGACGGTTTGGATGAGAAAGGGAATGAATGAAGGAAGGAAGGAAGGAAGGAAGGAAGGAAGGAAGGAAGGAAGGGAGACAGGGATGGAGAAAGGAAGGAAGGAAGAGAAAGGAAAGGAAAGTATGTTGGTTTTGATGAGGAAGGAAAGAAGGAAGGAAGGAAGGGATACTATCATTTATAGTTTGTGAATGAGTATATTGAGTTCACATCACCTGGTGTGAAACATTCCACAAACTTTGAATAAACCGCAGTTTCATGCAGTGTAGGAGTCCAGACAACTCAATTCAAGCTTGCGCCACACTTGCACCCGTTTTGGCTGCGAATCTAGCCATTCAGTTTGTTTCATAAGCTATACTTTATTTGCCGGCTTGTTTGTTTACTCCTTGCCTTTATTATTTTTATAACTCAAAGCAGTAAACATACCTAATACTCTTTCCTTCTCCTATTTTCCCCCACAACAGCCCTGTGAGGTGAGTCTGGCTGAGAAAGAGGGACTGGCCCAAAGTCACCCAGCCAGCAGTCATGCCTAAGGCGGGACTAGAACTCACCGTCTCCTGGTGACTGGCCCAAAGTCACCCAGCTGGCTTTGATAGCTAAGGCGGGACTAGAACTCACCGTCTCCTGGTGATTGGCCCAAAGTCACCCAGCTGGCTTTGATAGCTAAGGCGGGACTAGAACTCACCGTCTCCTGGTGACTTGCCCAAAGTCACCCAGCTGGCTTTGATGGCTAAGGCGGGACTAGAACTCACCGTCTCCTAGTGATTGGCCCAAAGTCACCCAGCCATCTTTCATGCCTAAGGCGGGACTAGAACTCACCGTCTCCTGGTGACTGGCCCAAAGTCACCCAGCCATCTTTCATGCCTAAGGCGGGACTAGAACTCACCGTCTCCTGGTGACTGGCCCAAAGTCACCCAGCCATCTTTCATGCCTAAGGCAGGACTAGGACTCACCGTCTCCTGGTGATTGGCCCAAAGTCAACCAGCTGATTTTCATGCCTAAGGCGGGACTAGAACTCACCGTCTCCTGGTGATTGGCCCAAAGTCACTCAGCTGGCTTTCATGCCTAATTCCGGGTCTCCTGGTTTCTAGCCTGGCGCCCTCACCACTAGGCTCAGCTGCCTCTCTGGGCTTAGTACCCTCTACTATCCTGGTTAACTGATGACTAAGGATGCTGGCAAGCAGCGAGTGGTTTACGAGTCCCAAATACCCTATTTGGCTGTATATGGAGCTGAGAAACAGATGCGGTGGGCTGGGAAAATCTATTTTTGTTCTCAGAGCTGTTTACATCAAGTCCCTCGGTAGATTCAACCTGAGCGCTGAATGGCATTGAAAAAGGAACTTTTTTTTTCTTTTGACCTCTCCCTCCTCAGGGGAACCGTACAATGTGCGCAAAACAAAACAAAAAAAAAGCAGGAAGAGAAATTTGTCTGACAAGAGAAATGTTTCTCTGTCTCTTTCTTGCAAAGATTGGGGAAATGGGGAAAGGAAAGCGGTGCTCCAGATGCAGCCCGTTCCTGACTTACAAGCGTTTGTTTAGTGACCGTTCAAAGTAATAATAATAGTAGTAAAGTTGGAAGGGACCTTGGAGGTCATCTAGTCCAACCCCCTGCTCGGGCAGGAAACCCTACACCATTTCGGACAAGTAGCTGTCCAGTCTCTTCTTAAAAACTTCCAGTGTTGGAACATTTACTGCTTCTGGAGGCAGGCTGTTCCCCTGATTAATTGTTCTCACTGTCAGGAAGTTTCTCCTTAGTTCTAGGTTGCTTCTCTCCTTGATTAGTTTCCACCCGTTGCTTCTTGTCCTGCCTTCAGGTGCTTTGGAAAATAGCTTGATTCCCTCTTCTTTATGGCAGCCCCTGAGATATTGGAATACTGCTATCATGTCCCCCCTTGTCCTTCTCTTCGTTAAACTAGACATACCCAATTCTAGCAACCGTTCCTTATATGTTTTAGCCTCCAGTCCCCTGATCATCTTTGTTGCTCTTCTCTGTACTCTTTCTAGAGTCTCAACATCTTTTTTACATCGTGGTGACCAAAACTGGATTCAGTAGGTATAGTATAGTGGGTACCTTGCTCAACAGTAGTAACTGTGAGAGGGATCTCAGAGTCCTAGTGGACATAACACAATTTACAACCGCTTGTAAATTATTATTTTTTTTTTGTTCTTTCTTTGTCATTTGGTGAGGAATATGGCAAAGTCTTCTGGCATGGTATAGCCCAGGGGTAGGCAACCTCGGCTGTTTTATGACTCGTGGACTTCAACTCCCAGAATTCCTGAGCCAGCATGGCTCAGCATGAAAACCTCTCCCTTTCCCCTCAGCATGGCTGGCTCAGGAATTCTGGGACTTGAAGTCCACAAGTCATAAAAGCACCAAGGTTGCCTATCCCTGCCCTAGGCCTAGGCCGCTTTATGACTCGTGGACTTCAACTCCCAGAATTCCTGAGCCAGCCTGGCTCAGCATGGAAACCTCTCCCTTTCCCCTCAGCGTGGCTGGCTCAGGAATTCTGGGAGTTGAAGTCCACAAGTCATAAAAGAGCCAAGGTTGCCTACCCCTGGTATAGGAGACTCACCACTTAGAGCAGGAGGACTTAGGGGTGGGGAACCTTGGCTCTTTTATGACTGGTGCACTTCAACTCCCAGAATTCCTGAGCCAGCCTGGCTCAGCTTGGAAGCCTCTCCCTTTCCCCTCAGCTTGGCTGGCTCAGGAATTTTGGGAGTTGAAGTCCACCAGTCATAAAAGAGCCAAGGTTGCCTATCCCTGGTATAAGAGGCTCACCACTTAGAACAGGAGGACTTAGGCCAGGGGTAGGCAACCTTGGCTCTTTTATGACCTGTGGACTTCAACTCCCAGAATTCCTGAGGCAGCCTGGCTCAGCATGGAAACCTCTCCCTTCCCCCTCAGCATGGCTGGCTCAGGAATTCTGGGAGTTGAAGTCCATGAGTCATAAAAGAGCCAAGGTTGCCTACCCCTGGTATAGCCCAACCCTCAGAGGCCATTCCGTTTTTTCAGGCGTTTTGGAAATCCAGTCCTCTCTCTTCCCAACATCAGAATAGCCTCTTTTCTTTCTGGAGTTGTAAGGGAGCTCAGAGGTCCTCTAGTCTGACCTCCCACTCAGCTCAAGAAGAGAATTTTAATTCAAGAACATTCTCCGGGTCATCCTTACAAAGCCTTGTCGCTTTCCACCCGCGGTCCTCGTAGTCATTTTCTCCTGGTGGTGGTGTGTGTGTGTGTGTGTGTGTGTGTGTTTTGTTTTTTGTTTTATTTTCTACTTTGCACCCTCTTCAGCTCTGTACACATATTTTTTAAAAGGCAATTAGATGCAGGGAAATGATTTTCTGCAGAGATGAGGCTGATAAGATGCTGGAGGCAGGGGAATGTGAGCAGAGGTGATATTAAAGAGAGGGAGGGGAAAAAAAATTGGAAGGACCGGATAGGTTGAATAAATTAAAGATCGGCTGCTGTAAAAGAGACACCCAAAGGAAGATGGAATTTTACCCAGCCGCCCTTATGCTTGCACCTTCTGCAGGTTTCAAAAGCTGGGGGTGGATAACCAACCCATGAACAAAATCCCGTCAGGCAAATTGCAACCGCTAGCAGACGTCTTTGAAGGCAAAGAGATTTCTTGTCCCTTCCTTTTGGTGTGCTTTCCAAAAAATGTTGGGCAGAAAAATACATTTTATGAGAGGAAGCTCCAGACTTAATAATAACAATAACAATAATAATAAAGTTGGAAGGGACCTTGGAGGTCATCTAGTCATCTAGTCCAGCCGAGGTGGCGCAGCACTTAGGGTGCAGTACTGCAGTACTGCAGGCCACTTTAGCTGACTGTGTTCAGCAGGTCAGCGGTTCAAATCTCACTGGCTCAAGGTTGACTCAGCCTTCCATCCTTCCGGGGTAGGTAAAATGAGGACCCAGATTGTTGGGGGCAATGTAAAATATATATATATACATTGCTTACTGGTGTACACCGCTTAGAGAGTACTTGCACTTAAAGCGGTATATAAGTCTCATAAATAAACCCCTGCTCAGGCAGGAAACCCTATACCATTTCAGACAAATGGCTGTCCAGTCTCTTCTTAAAAACTTCCAGTGTTGGAGCATTCACCGCTTCTGGAGGCAGGTTGTTCCACTGGTTAATTGTTCTCACTGTCAGGAAGTTTCTCCTTAGTTCTGGGTTGCTTCTCTCCTTGATTAGTTTCCATGATCCGTTGCTTCTTGTCCTGCCTTCTGGCGCTTTGGAGAACAGCTTGACTGCCTCTTCTTTGGGGCAGCCCCTGAGATATTGGAAGGCTGCTGTCATGTCCCACCTCGTCCTTCTCTTCATTAAACTAGACCTACCCAATTCCAGCAGCCTTTCCTTATATGTATCCAGTCTCCTGATCATCTTTGTTGCTCTTCTCTGCACTCTTTCTAGAGTCTCAACATCTTTTTTACATCGTGGTGACCAAAACTGGATGCAGTATTCCAACTGTGGCCTTACCAAGGCCTTGTAAAGTGGTATTAACACTTCACGTGATCTTGATTCTGTCCCTCTGTTAATGCAGCCCAGCACTGTGTTGGCTTTTTGGCAGCTGCAGCCCACGGCTGGCTCATATCTAAGTGATTGTCTTGCCTATATTATTTCCAAAATTTGATAAAACAGCACAGGTAGTCCTCGATTTAACGGCCCCAGTGGAGCCCAAAATTTCTGTTGCTAAGCGAGATGGTTATTTCGTGAGAGTCCTCAATTAACGACCGCGACCGAGCTCAAGATTGCTGCTAAGTGAGACGGTTGTTAAGTGAACCTCTCGTGACCCCTTTTACTGCCTTTCTTGCCACTGTTGTTAAGCAAATCACCGCAGCTGAAGGTCACAAAAGGGGATCACGTGACCCCCTCTGGAATACTGCGACCGTCATAAGTATGAGTCAGTTGCCAAGCGTCGGAAATTTTTAATCACATGATTGTGGAGATGCTGCAATGAGAGTCGTCAGCGTGAAAAACGGTCCTAAGTCCCATTTTTCAGTGCCATTGTAACTTCAAACGGTCACTAAACGGACTGTCGTAAGTTGAGGACTATCCGTACAAAGTAGAAAGGAGCGGCAAATGTTTACAGGTAACATTTCCTCGACCCACAACCAGTTTTTTTTAGTGACCGTTTGAAGTTACAATGGCATTGAAAGAAGTGACCCGCAATCAGTCCTCACACTTACGACCGTTGCAGCATTCCCCACGGTCACGTGATCAAAATTCAGGCACTTGGAAACCGACATGTATTTACGACGGTTGCAGCATCCTGGGGCCACTTGACCCCCCCAATTGCGACCTTCTCAGCCGGCATCGGACAGGCAAATTCAGTGCGGGAAATCCGATTTGCTTAATGACGTCCTGATTCACTTAACAACTGCAGTGTTTTATTTAGCAATCATGGCAAAAAAAAAAAAAAGGTTGTAAATTTAGGCACGGCTGACTTAGCAGCGGAAACTGAGATCTCCGTTGTGGAAGTAAGTTGAGGACGGCTACCGCCGTTCCCATCTGTTCCTATCCTGCACATACACGGATGTGTTTCTGTTTTCCACTAATTCTAGTAAATAATGCATAAATTACATGGGAAGAAATGTTTATTTCCTAGGATGGATATCTGAATTGCCACAAACACCCAGGTGGATTTCAAAGGTCAAAGGCAGGACTAGAACTCACCGTCGCCTGGTGATTCGCCCAAAGTGACCCAATGGCCTTCATGCCTAAGGCAGGACTAGAACTCACCATCTTCTGTCGATTGGCTTAAAGTCTCCCTGCTGGCTTTCACGCCTAAGAAAGGTCTAGAACTCACCGTCTCCTGGCGATTGGCCCAAAGTCACCCAGCTGGCTTTCATGCCTAAGATGGCACTAGAACTCGCTGACTCCTGGTGATTGGCCCAAAGTCATCCAGATGGCCTTCATGCCTAAGGCAGGACTAGAACTCACCATCACCTGTCAATTGGCTTAAAGTCTCCCTGCTGGCTTTCATGCTAAGGCAGGACTAGAACTCACCATCTGCTGGTGATTGACCCAAAGTCACCCAGATGACTTTCATGCGTAAGGCGGGACTAGAACTCACCTCTCCTGGTTTCTAGCCTGGAGCCTCAACTATTAGACCAGTGGTTCTCACCCTTTTTAATGCCATGACCGCCAACCGGTCGTAAGTCGAGGACTTTCCCTGCTCGGGAGCGCCACGCATGCGTGGTGCCACCCCTTGCGCCGGCTGAGGCGTAGCTGGCAAACAGCAGAGACGGCGGAGGCTGACCACCAGCTGGGCCACCAGCTGGCCCAGCCCAAGGGAGGTAAGGCACCCGCCGGGCTCCACGCGCGCCAGCAACCCTCCCTGCGCCCGCCGGCCTCCCATCTCCCACCCCTGGCCTTCTTTTCCTTACATTTTTAGTAGTTACTCAGCAGGGAGGGGTGGAAGCTTCCAGACAGCTCGCCTTCGCTGCAGACAACTTGCAGCACCATTTGCAGAATGGGACTTTTGGCGGGCTCAGCAGGGCAGAGACAGCCTGGACAATTCCGGTTGGCTTTTGAAAGCCAATAGAATTAAACTCTATTCAAGAGAGTCTATTCTATTGGCTTTCAAAAGCCAATAGAATAAAAGGGAGTAGCACAGCTAAGGAAAAGGGGGAAAAAATGGTGGACTGCATTGTTTGGCGACCCCCGTGAAATGGTCGTTCGACCCCAAATGGGGTCCCGACCCACAGGTTGAGAACCACTGTATTAGACCAAATTGTCTTGCTCATTCATTCATTCATTCACTGTTGATCTTCTGACCATCATCAAGATTTGATTAGAGTTGATTAGATTTGATTTGATTAGATTTAATTTGATTAGATTTGATTAGATTAGATTTGAAAACATTTACAGCCCCCCTCCCCTTGGAAGCTTCCATCCCTGGGCCTGATCCTTCCTCTCCCAATTGCTCCTGAGCGATCACAGCAACTTCTCCGCAGGGAAGCAACTTGCACAAATCACAACCAAGCAAATTTGCAGCAGAGAGAGAATTCCTCACAGTGTCATTCTAAAAGGATAATTAAGGAACAATGCAACACTTTGTGTAGCCGCAAGACTAGTAATAACACATGGTTATGGTGCAGAATAATGTGGCTTTTGTTACAGGCACTGCTAATTAACTGAAACAAATATTTGTTGCATTATGCCTAATCTGGGCAAGGGACACGAAAGGAGACCTCACGCAGCTGGAGGCTGACAAAGAATATGGTGGCTGCTTGAAGGAAAAGCATTCAAAGAAGAAAGGAAACACGGGGCTGACACCCTCGTAGCCTGGAAAAAAAGGAAGAATTGTCCGCCCGGATAAAAATATTGCTTATCTTTTTACAAGACAATAAGGCCTAATCCATATTAACACAGTGTAGAATTCCTACAGTAAAATAACTCACAGTTGTGAGCGCACTGAATCACGGAGTGTCCTGCTAGGCCAGGGGTAGTCAACCTTGGCTCTTTTATGACTCGTGGACTTCAACTCCCAGAATTCTTGAGCCAGCAGGGCTCAGTATGGAAACCTCTCCCTTTCCCCTCATCTCGGCTGGCTCAGGAATTCTGGGAGTTGAAGTCCACGAGTCATAAAAGAGACAAGATTGACTACCCCTGTGCTAGGCAGAGAGTTTGGGCAGTCAGGCAGTCGGTCAGTCAGTCAGTCGATCTGTCATTCAATCAGTCAGTCAGACAATCTGTCAATAAGCCAGCCAGTCAATCTCTCAGTCAATTTGCCGATCAGTCAGTCAATCTGTCCATCAGTCAATCTGTCAGTCAGTCAGTCTGTCTGTTAGTCAGTCAGTCAGCCAACCTGTCAGACAGTCAATTAATCAGTCAGTCAGTCAACCTGTCAGACAGTCAATTTGTCAGTCAGTCAATCAATCAACCTGTCAGACAGTAATCAATTAATCAGTCTGTCTGTCTGTTAGTCAGTCAGCCAACCTGTCAGTCAATTAATCAGTCAGTCAGTCAACCTGTCAGACAGTAATCAATTAATCAGTCTGTCTGTCTGTTAGTCAGTCAGTCAGTCAACCTGTCAGACAGTCAATCAATTAATCAGTCAGTCAATCTGTCTGTTAATCAGTCAGTCAGCCAATCTGTCAGACAGTCAATTAATCAGTCAGTCAGTCAACCTGTCAGACAGACAATCTGTCACTCAGGCAGGCAGGCAGCGGTCAACCTGTCAGACAATCAAGTAATCAATTAATTAGTCAGTCAACCTATCAGTGAGTGAATGTGTCAGTCAGTCAGTTAATCTGATCACCGTTTCTAACCTTCCGAGTCTGGCTTTCCACAAGCAAAGTCATTTGGGAGGGGGAGGGGAAGCTGGAGCCACTTCACAACCAGAATGATTGACGTAACAACCACGGTCAAAAAGATGGAAAATCGTGACAAAAATCAAGCACCACTTCCGTAACAACTGCTTGACTTAACATAGCAAGAATGATTTAAAAAAAAAAACCTAGAGAGGAAGGAAAAAAAGGAACAAACCCACACAATACGAAGGTTTCACTCTTCCCAGCGAAAGATCTGGATGAAAACCAGAATGTCAACCTCCCTCTGGAATACTAGACTCCTTTCAGTTCTCCTGCTTGAGCGGGGGGGGGGGCTGGACTAGAAGACCTCCAAGGTTCCTTCCAGCTCTTATTCTGTTCTGTTCTTATATTATATATTATATATTCTATTCTATTCTATTCTATTCTATTCTATTCTATTCTATTCTATTCTATTCTACTCTACTCTACTCTACTCTACTCTACTCTACTCCACTCCACTCCATATTTTCTATTCTATTCTATTCTATTCTATTCTATTCTATTCTATTCTATTCTATTCTATTCTATTCCCTATTTTCTATTCTATTCTATTCTATTCTATTCTATTCTATTCTATTCTATCCCTTTTTTCTATTCTATTCTATTCCCTATTTTCTATTCTATTCTCTATTTTCTATTCTATTCTATTCTATTCTATCTCTTTTTTCTATTCTATTCTATTCTATTCTATTCCCTATTTTCTATTCTATTCTCTATTTTCTATTCTATTCTATTCTATTCTATTCTATTCTATTCTATTCTATTCTATTCTACTCTATATTCTATTCTGTTCTGTTCTGTTCTGCTTGGGATCTACAAAGAATTGGACCAAAACACAATCTTTTGATGAGGATATGGTGGAATAATGGGAGACGCTAAAGAGTTTGGATTTAACTGGAGGTGCCAGCATATTCAACTCAAAACCCCCAAACAAAGAAGCAGAAACAAACAAACAAACAGATTGCAATTGCTCTTTGGTGTATCTTTCCATCCCCCCTTGGATGAGAGACGGCAGGCCATAAAGCACGAGATCTTATGAGCTCAGGGACTTAGCAAAGAATTAAGGCCATTGTAACGTGCCAGCTGAAATAACAGGAAAGGGATTAAATTATTCTTCCTGGATTAAATGCATTGATTCTTGAGCAATTCGGCCAGAACTGGCTTTACCAACTAACTTATAACACAGGAGTGGGCAACTATGGCTGCGTTACGACCTGTGGACTTCAACTCCCAGAATTCCTGAGGCAGACAGACAGAATTCTGGGAGTGGAAGTCCACGGGTCGTAAAGGGGCCATAGTTGCTTCTGTACAGAAACTCCTCGACATTCGTTTAGTGCAGTGGTTCTCAACCTTTTTAATGCCGCGACCCCCAACCTGTCGTAAGTCGAGGACTACTCAACCGGTCGTAAATCGAGGACTACTCGACTGGTGCAGCATCGTTTGCAGAATGGGACCGTGGGAACATGTGGGCTGTTTCTCACTAAGTGTGCGCTGCACAAAATGGGCCCGCTTTTGTGCAATTTGGAGAGGGGGCGGGGTCTAAGGGGAAAAGATGGAAGTCACTCGAGGGAAGAAACTTTATCCACTTACAGTTATCTCAGCTCTAAATTGTCTCACATCTGTTTCTGACTCCATTAGATGGAAGACAGGGTAATTTATGGCAGTCATTTCTAACAATTTGATTGTTGGTGTATCTCTGCCGAACTGATTGGCTGGAAAGATGGATCTTGATTTTTGTATAATACCAGTGGCTTCCTCTGCATATGACAGCTCAATTTATCCCTGATGTTAACGGAGGTGGCAGCTGCATCTATCAATTTATATTGGGGAAGGGGAGAAAACAGGCTGCTCTTTTCTGGATTAGTAGCCTAATTGCAGGAATAGAATAGAAAATAGGGAACAGAACAGAACAGAACAGAACAGAATAGAATATAGAGAATAGAATAGAATAGAGAACAGAGAACAGAGAATAGAATAGAATATAGAGAATAGAATAGAATAGAGAACAGAGAACAGAGAACAGAGAACAGAATAGAATATAGAGAATAGAATAGAATAGAATAGAGAACAGAGAACAGAGAACAGAGAATAGAATAGAATATAGAGAATAGAATAGAATAGAATAGAATAGAATAGAAAATAAAGAATAGAATAGAGAATAGAAAACATTAGATGGAAGACAGGGTAATTTATGGCAGTCATTTCTAACAATTTGATTGTTGGTGTATCTCTGCCGAACTGATTGGCTGGAAAGATGGATCTTGATTTTTGTATAATACCAGTGGCTTCCTCTGCATATGACAGCTCAATTTATCCCTGATGTTAACGGAGGTGGCAGCTGCATCTATCAATTTATATTGGGGAAGGGGAGAAAACAGGCTGCTCTTTTCTGGATTAGTAGCCTAATTGCAGGAATAGAATAGAAAATAGGGAACAGAACAGAACAGAACAGAACAGAATAGAATAGAATAGAGAACAGAGAACAGAGAATAGAATAGAATATAGAGAATAGAATAGAATAGAGAACAGAGAACAGAGAACAGAGAACAGAATAGAATATAGAGAATAGAATAGAATAGAATAGAGAACAGAGAACAGAGAACAGAGAATAGAATAGAATATAGAGAATAGAATAGAATAGAAAATAAAGAATAGAATAGAGAATAGAAAACAGAGAACAGAGAATAGAATAGAATAGAATAGAATAGAATAGAATAGAATAGAATAGAATAGAATAGAATAGAATAGAATAGAATAGAATAGAATAGAAAATAGGGAATAGAATAGAAAATAAGGAATAGAACAGAGCAGAGCAGAGCAGGATAGGATAGGTTAGGATAGGATATAGAATAACAGTGTTGGAAGGGACCTTGGAGGTCATCTAGTCCAACCCCCTGCTCAGGCAGGAAACCCTATACCATTTCAGACAAATGGTCGTCTAGCTCTTCTTAAAAACCTTCAATGTCGGAGCACCCACAACTTCTGGAGGCAGGTTGTTCCACTGGTTAATTGTTCTCACTGTCAGGAAGTTTCTCCTTAGTTCCAGGTTGCTTCTTCTCCTGCCTGACAATGAGAACAACTAACCAGCGGAACGATTTGTCTCCAGAAGTTGTGGGTGCTCTATTATTGGAGGTTTTTAAGAAGAGACTGGACAACCCTTTGTCTGGAATGGTACAGGGTCTCCTACTTGAGTAGGGGGTTGGACTAGAAGACCTCCAAGGTCCCTTCCAGCTTCTATTCTCCCAACTCTGTTCTACTCTCTAATGTTGAAGTTCCTGCCCATTTTCCATGATGGTTTTTCCAGATGACTCTCTGCCCTCTAAAGAAAATATTAACGGGGGTCCTCAGCCAGTAGATGTTCGCCCAGCCCTGATGTAGATCTAACTCACTCCACGCCAATTTTAAGACATAATCTTTCCATTTGACAGGGACCTGCTCCTGATCTCCCATCTCAAACAATCTAGGGGGTAGGTCAGTCAACCTGAAGCGGAATTAGATTTCGCTCAGAAGCACAACCCAGAATTTTTTTTTTTTTTTACTGCTGGGGAAATAGCTTATGCATAGAAATAGCCATATTTGTGAGTAATCAGTCAGCAGATCGTGATGGGTAAAGATGTTAATGGGGTCTCCAAGGTAGAAAAATCATAGCAGTTTGGCTACCCTGCTGGGCGAACTTCACCGGGTTGAATTTAAGGCACTCAGAGTCTGGAATTCCTAAAAAAAAAAAATTTTTATAGCCAGAACCCCTGAGCCAAATTCACTCAGCTGACTGATGTAAGTAATACAAATGTCCTGATTTGCTTAAGCGGGTTTTTTTTCCCCATTTGCATATCTTCATTTTTTTCTAGCTGAAGGCGGGTTTTTTTTCCCCTTTTCCTTTTAACCCTGAAATGGTTGATTGTGAAAGCGGCTGTCTCAACCCACAGGAGATTTTACGGGTCCTTCTGCTAAACAGCTAATCCCTCTGCTAAACAACTCATTCCCACAACACTGTCAAACTTTCTAGCATTATTATTGTTCTTTTCATCTTTCCTATTACCCGTCTCCTAATCTATTTAGGACTATAACTTTGTTGCTTGTAGCTCACAATTTGCACGGTTTTATTTAGTGTCCTACTATGGTTTATATCGATTACTTATTTTAGTATCCCGTGACGACCACTAAGTGTTACCTCTTGTGATTTATGATGAATGTATTTTTAGAATGACTGTGATCATAATTTATCAGTTATTGTTTGTATACTGAGAGCTTCTGCATCGGAGAAAAAAATTCCTTATGAGTCCAATCACACTTGGTCAATAAAAAATTCTACTCTACTCTACTCTACTCTACTCTACTCTACTCTACTCTACTCTACTCTACTCTACTCTACTCTACTCTACTCTACTCTACTCTACTCTACTCCACTCCACTCCACTCCATTCCTTGGCAACTTTAAAACTTGTGGACTTCAATTCCCAGAATTCCTCAGCCAGCTTTGAGGGGTTCTCAACCTTGGCAACTTTAAGACTTGTGGACTTCAACTCCCAGAATTGGGAGGGCCACGTTTGAAGACCCCTGGCTTATATGGTCCATGCTGGCTGAGGAATTCTGGGAGTTGCGGTCCACAAGTCATAAAAGGGCCAAGTTTGAAGACCCCTGTCTTAAGTCTAACAAACAAAATGGAGGTTGGCTGAGGAATTCTGGGAGTTGAAGTCCACAAGTCATCAAAGGGCCAAGTTTGAAGACCCCTGTCTTAAGTCT
Organism: Crotalus helleri; assembly: GCA_024509115.1. NCBI lineage: Eukaryota > Metazoa > Chordata > Lepidosauria > Squamata > Viperidae > Crotalus > Crotalus helleri. The sequence goes on from JAKSXO010000157.1 coordinate 218,629, forward strand.
AACAAACAAAATGGAGGCTGGCTGAGGAATTCTGGGAGTTGAAGTCCACAAGTCCTAAAAGGGCATATTTGAAGACCCCTGTCTTAAATCTAACAAACAAAATGGAGGCTGGCTGAGGAATTCTGGGAGTTGAAGTCCACAAGCCTTAAAGTTGCCAAGTTTGAAGACCCCTGCCCCAAGATATGGACCCTTATATCAGGCTATTACAGCATTTTTCCACCTTGGCAACTTGAAGATTCCTGGATTCCATTCCCAGAATTCCCCAGCCAGCATGAAGTCTTGATTTGAATTTAAATCACAAATTAAGCCAAGTTCGAACTCACTATAAGCAGGTCTAAATAGCTAGCTGAATACCAGCTAGATAAATAAATAGCGGGGCGGTCATAAAATCTTACAAGCTTGATTCATAATATAATATAGAGTTGTCTTACACTCTGGGAATATTTTTAATTGTTTCCCCCCCTTCTCTTTTGGATGTGATGAATTGTTTTATAAATAAACAACTGTTTATTAAAATGAGGTCACCGTTATTTATTTATTTTAAACAAATAAGTAAATAAATAAATAAGCTCCAAACCAGTTCGATAGAATCTTGAATGTTGGGATTGTTTATTTTATTATTATTATTTTGAAAGCCAGAGACAGCCTGCGTCTTCCATGCCAACGCTTTGACTACAAATTTACACTTCCACAGAACTGTGAAGGAAAACAAATCTTATTATTTCCTCCTCCCATTTCCTGTCAAAACGGCTGCAAAGCTCTGGTGCCCACTTACCTGGTGGCAAAACCCAGTTTTTAAAATCCCTCCTGTGGCTTCCCTACTGAGCAAACATATGCTACATTCTCCAGGTTGCAAATCCAGCGGTTGTGTGTATTGGATCACAAATAAGACTCTGCCGAAGACAATGGATAAGCAAGTCATTTGGGTAAAGCGTTTTAGGGGGCTGGAGGCTAAAACATATGAAGAATCATTGCAGAAATTGGGTCTGTCTAGATTAATGAAGAGAAGGACCAGGGGGGACAAGATAGCAGTCTTCCAGTATCTCAGGGGCTGCCCCAAAGAAGAGGCAGTCAAGCTATTCTCCAAAGCACCTGAAGGCCGGACAAGAAGCAATGGAAACTCATCAAGGAGAGAAGCAACCTTGGAACTAAGGAGAAACTTCCTGACAGTGAGGACAATTAACCAGTGGAACAATCTGCCTCCAGAAACTGAGACTCTAGAAAGAGTGCAGAGAAGAGCAACAAAGATGATCAGGGGACTGGAGGCTAAAACATATAAGGAACAGTTGCTGGAATTGGGTATGTCTAGTTTAACGAAGAGAAGGACGAGGGGGGACATGATAGCAGTGTTCCAATATCTCAGGGGCTGCCCCAAAGAAGAAGCAGTCAAGCTATTCTCCAAAGCACCTGAAGGCAGGACAAGAAGCAATGAATGGAAACTACCCAAAGAAAGAAGCAACCTAGAACTAAGGAGAAACTTCCTGACAGTTAGAACAATTAACCAGAGGAACAACCTGCCTCCAGAAGTTGTGGGTGCTCCGACATTGGAGGTTTTTAAGAAGAGGCTAGACAATCATTTATCTGAAATGGTATAGGGCACAGGTCGGCAACCTGCGGCTCCGGAGCCGCATGCAGCTCTTTGAGCCTTCCCCTGCGGCTCCCAGCCTCCTCTGCCTTTGCAGAGAGAGACAGAGACAGGAATTGCGCTTCCCTGCTTCTCTCTCTCTCTCTCTCTCTCTGTGGTTGTGTGTGTGTGTGTGTGTAAAAAAGAGTGCACTCACTGTGTTCTCCGAGGAGCTGAAAAGCTTACTGGGCGGAGCTCCTCCCTTTGCTGCGTCTCTGCAGGAAGCAGGAAGGGCAGGAGAAAGCTAGCTAGCCCAGCTGGGCTGACTCAGGAATTCTGGGAGTTGAAGTCCATGAGTCATAAAAGAGACGAGGTTGCCTACCCCTGAGCTTGTTGGACAACAGCTGAAGCTTGCCAGGTGAGCAGCAGATAGGAGAGGGGGGGGAGAGAGAGAGAGAGAAAGAGAGAGAGGGAGGGAGAGAGAGAGAGAGAGGAAAGAGAGAGAGAGAAAGAAAGAGAGCGGGGGAAGAGGAGTGGCAGACCAAGGGCAGATAGAGAGGGAGAGAGAGAGAGAGAGAGACCCTTTTGACATCTAAAATGAAGATAACACTGCATATATCCTTTTTTTACCTGTGTGTGTGTGTGTGTGTGCATACATACATACATATACATATATATACACACACACACATACATACACACAAACACACACACACAAACACACACACACCTATAATAAAGGTAAAAAAGGATATATGCAGTGTTATCTTCATTTTAGATATCAAAATGGTTTTGCGGCTCCCGGTGTTTTGTTTTCGGTGGGAAACGGGTCCAAGTGGCTCTTTAAGTGTTTTGGGTTGCCTACCCCTGGTATAGGGTTTCCTGCCTGAGCAGGGGGTTGGACTAGATGACCTCCAAGGCCCTTTCCAACACTGTTATTCTGTATCCTATCCTATTCTATCCTATCCTGCTCTGCTCTGCTCTGTTCTATTCCTTATTTTCTATTCTATTCCCTATTTTCTATGACCTCCAAGGTCCCTTCCAACTCTGTTATTCTGTTATCTGTTATTCCCCTAAAACCGTGCTTCTCAACCTTGGCAAATTGAAGAGGCGAGAATTTAAACTGCCAGAATTTCTCAGACGGCGTCCTCTCATCCTCTTCAATCCGTTAAGATCCAATTTATTTCTTAAATAAATAAATCTACAGGTAGTCCTTAACTTATAACCATTTGTTTAGTGACTCTTCAAAATTACAACGGACCTGGAAAAAGTCACTTACGACTGCTTTTCACACTTAGGACCGTTGCAGCATCCCCAGGGTCACGTGATCCAAATTCAGACGCTTTGGAAACTGACTTGTACTTCTGACAGTTGCTGTGTCCCGGGGTCACGTGTTCCCCTTTTGCGACTTCCTGGCAAGCAAAGTCACTGGGGAAGCTGGATTCACTTAACAAGCATGTGACTACCTTAACAACTGCAGTGATACAATAATAATAATAATAATAGTAATAATAATAATAATACAGTAATAATAATGGTAATAATGGAAATAATGGTAAAAATAATAATGTTGAAAGGGACCTTGGAGGTCATCTAGTCCAACCCTCTGCTCAGACAGGAAACCCTATACCAGTGGTTCTCAACCTTTTTAATGCCGCGACCCCCAACCGGTTGTAAGTCGAGGACTACTCAACCGGTCGTAAGTCGAGGACTCCTCAACTGGTGCAGCACCGTTTGCAGAATGGGACTTTTGGCAGGCTCAGCAGGGCAGAGACAGTCTGGACAATTCCTACTGGCTTTTGAAAGCCAATAGAATTAGACTCTATTCAAGAAAGTCTATTCTATTGGCTTTCAAAAGCCAATAGAATAAAAGGGAGTAGCACAGCTAAGGAAAAGGGGGGAAAAAAATGGCGGACTGCGTTGTTTGGCGACCCCCGTGAAATGGTCGTTCGACCCCAAATGGGGTCCCGACCCACAGGTTGAGAACCACTGCCCTATATCATTTCAGACAAATGGCTTAATCACTGTGGCAAGGAAAGGTCGCAAAATGAGACAAAACCCACTTAACAACCTTCTTGCTTAGCTACAGAAACATAGGGCTCAATTTTGGCGGTCAGTTAAGGACGACCTATATTTTGATGCTGTCTACTCAAAGGAGTCTAAGCCAACTTATTTGGGTCTCTCTTCCCCCCCCCCCCCCCCCCCGAACCACACAGTACACACTTCCAAATTTTTTCAGGACCCCATTTTGAAATCCGAAGGCACCGTAGGAAAGTGTAAACACTTATTATAGTCCACACCTTTGCTCGATGAGACATCGGTGGAGATTGAGATGTTAAGAATTACTCGGTTAATACGATTTTAAAATGGAAGCCCGACTGTAAGCTGTAGCGTTACAGAATCTTAACACAGGAATCCAAATTAAGGCATCCTTCATAGGCTGATGGCGCTCTGCTTGATTTCTTCAAATGAAAGGCAGTCCTGTCCTCTGTGGGTCACCGGTTCCCTCGTCAAACTGTGCTTAATTGAAAGCCTTTTCTAATTTAATTTAGCACCTGCCTGGCTGTAATTTAAGGATGAACTGCAGAATTCTTCAGGATTTTTTTTCCCCCTGTTATTAAGCTTTTATCTTCTACCCTTTCTCTCAATTATAAATACCACTGATATGAGGAAGATGCCCCTTAATCTTTGAATGTTTTGCGGTAGTAAATCTGGGGGCTAACAACACACATTAAATGAATATCTAATGTTCTGGCTCCTGAGTTACTTTGCTTGAGGCCTATTTTAGCCTAAAGAACTCTGTCCCAATTTGACATGGGTGATTGTGTTGGTGTCTGGAGGTCTACAGATAATCCTCGCACTTACGACCGCAATGGAGCGCAAAATTTCCTTTGTTAAGCAAGACAGCTGTTAAGTCATTTTACGATGCTTCTGGCCACTATTGTTAACTGAACCTCAGCAGTTGTTTATTTAGTCACACGGTTATTAAGTGAATCTGGCTTCTCCATTGATTATGACAGGGGTCTTCAAACCTGGCCCTTTTATGACTTGTGGACTTCAACTTCCAGAATTCCTGAGCCTGGCTCAGGAATTCTGGGAGTTGAAGTCCACAAGTCATAAAAGGGCCAAGTTTGAAGACCCCTGGATTATGGGGATGCTGCAACAGGCATAAGTCTGAAAAACGGTCTCAACTCCCTTTTTTTCCCGTGCCGTGGAAGAGTCAACACACGTGACTGTTAAGCGAGGGTTGTCACATTATATGACTACTCAAGAGTGTTCAAAGATTGCCAGCAGGTTAGACAAACAAAGGTGGACCAACAACACATACACACACCGTTTTAAGTGTGTGCCTCTTGCCTGAGGCAACTGAAAAGAGTGACACCCACACACACACCCTGACATGATGGAGGAGAGAATGGCCAGGACGTAGGTTTAGATCTAAGTTCCTTAGGAAACAACAGCGAAGGAGAGAGAAATACAGAATCCTATTATTGGCCAAGTGTGACTGGACACACAAGGAATTTGCCTCTGGTGCATAAGCTCACATTGCACATATAAACAGCAAGCAACAAGTCAAAGGTCAGGAATCATAGTTACAATCATTAATCATAGGTTACAAACAACAATTGATAAAATCATAAGAAACCGATAGGAGAAGATAGTGGGAAAGATGAGAGAATTAAAAAAAATGAGAAATTAAACAGTGCTGTGGGAATTAAGTGTTTAGCAGAGCGATGGCATGGTGGAAAACACTATGTTTGTATCTGATAGTTTTGGCATGCAATGCTGCATAGCGGCATCCAGAGGTGAGAAATTGCTGGCATTGGGTATGTCTAGTTTAATGAAGAGAAGGACGAGGGGTGACATAATAGCCATGTTCCAATATCTCAGGGGTTGCCCCAAGGAAGAGGGAGTCAAGCTATTATCCAAAGCGCCAAAAGGCAGGACAAGAAGCAACGGATGGAGACTAATCAAGGAGAGAAGCAACCTAGAACTAAGGAGAAACTTCCTGACAGTCAGAACAATTAACCAGTGGAACAACCTGCCTCCAGAAGCTGTGAATGCTCCAACACTGGAAGTTTTTAAGAAGAGACTGGACAGCCATTTGTCTGAAATGGTGTAGTGTTTCCTGCCTGAGCAGGGGGTTGGACTAGATGACCTCCAAGGTCCCTTCCAACTTTATTATTATTACTATTACTATTATTATTATTGTTATTGTTGTTGTTGTGTTATTTATGGATCATCGCACAATCATCCAGATGTTCAGACTGGATTTGGCATTTTGTCTACCTACAGAGTCCTTACCAAGGACCTGGGATAGGCAGATGTGGATGTTTGATGGTATTACAGATATTGTCATAGGATGGAAGCAGTTCCTAGTAAGGCTGCCTTTTGCAATTGACTAATAGCGAATTTGTCAATGCCAATGGTGTTCAAATGGTGCTCCAGTTGTTTTGGGATTGCACCCAAGGAGCCTATTACTATTGGTACTACCCTTGCTTGCTTTTGCCACAGTCTTTCTATTTCTATTTGTAGGTCTTTATTATTATTATTAGTAGTAGTAGTATGGATCATCGCACAGTCAGCCAGATGTTCAGACTGGATTTGGCATTTTGTCTACCTATCGTCCTTACCCAGGATTGTTGTTGTTGTTGTTATTATTATTATTAAATAGTATAGGGTTTCCTGCCTGAGCAGGGGGTTGGACTAGAAGACCTCCAAGGTCCCTTCCAACTGTGTGATTCTATTCTACACAAATTGTGTCCAGGATGTGAGAATATCTCCCTTCCGGGGAAAAGTAGGAACCCTGCAGCATTCAAAGCAACTAAGATGAGATAGGTAGGATTCATGAGCGATCCTAAATCTGAAAAGGTAAAGAGCAAATTAACCAATAGCCGCAGAAGGGTGAACAACCCGAGCGAGGCGTTTAGGGACTGGAAAGAATGTAATAAAACCTATATTGACTTTTATTCTCGGAGAGGAAAAGCAATAAGCGTACAGCCTGGGGTTACGAGCGTTTCCTTCACTGTTTAATCGTGTCTCTGTCAATTGACTGCAGACGTTAGGATGCTTAGAAACCTCTGGGAAAATGTTGATGGGGATGCACTTATGGAAAAAGAAATGGAACACTGCAAGACACCGCTTTTGAATGCGATCAGTGGCATCTCTGCAGAAGCCTGATTCAGCAAACGGCTTGTGCCTGGGAGCTAAAACAAAGAAAAAAAGATGGGCGCACCGCCAAACATCACGACGATGCCCTCCCCCCCCAGATTTGGGGGTTTAGGAAGTGCTTGTCTGCTTTTCAGCAATGGAGGTTGGTGTGTGTGTGTTGGGGGGGGGGTAGATGTTGCTGGGGACAGAAGAGGTGGCTTTGACTAGGACGCTTCCCTTTGCCACTTAAAAGGCCTGGAGAGGCTTCCTTTGCAAAACACGCTGAGCTTGTTTAATGTTAACCTTGGTTAGTTTGCAGCTTGGTGTGTGATGCAAGTCCAGCCCATTTGGTTAGCTTATGATTCAGTGCATTGTGCAAATCCAGAAAGGGGAGCTGATCCAGTGATCAAGTTAAGCAAGTTGTTCAAACCAAGCAAGTAGAGCTGTTTTGTTTTTCTTTGGTGATCAGATTGACACAGGAATTACTCCTTCCTTCCTTCCTTCCTTCCTTCCTTCCTTCCTTCCTTCCTTCCTTCCCATCGTCCCTCCCTTTTCCCCTTCCTTCCTTCCTTCCTTCCCATCCTCCCTCCCTTTCCCCCTTCCTTCCTTCCCATCCTCCCTCCCTTTTCCCCCTTCCTTCCTTCCTTCCTTCCTTCCCATCCTCCCTCCCTTTCCCCCTTCCTTCCTTCCCATCCTCCCTCCCTTTTCCCCCTTCCTTCCTTCCTTCCCATCCTCCCTCCCTTTTCTCCTTCCTTCCTTCCTTCCTTCCTTCCTTTCCTCCCTCCCTTTTCCCCCTTCCTTCCTTCCTTCCTTCCCATCTTCCCTCCCTTTCCCCCTTCCTTCCTTCCTTCCTTCCCATCCTCCCTCCCTTTCCCCCTTTCTTCCTTCCTTCCTTCCTTCCTTCCCATCCTCCCTCCCTTTCCCTTCCTTCCTTCCTTCCTTCCTTCCTTTCTTTCTTCCTTCCTTCCCACCCTCCCTCCCTTTTCTCCCTTCCTTCCTTCCTTCCTTCCTTCCTTCCTTCCCATCCTCCCTCCCTTTTCTCCTTCCTTCCTTCCTTCCTTCCTTCCTTTCCTCCCTCCCTTTTCCCCCTTCCTTCCTTCCTTCCTTCCTTCCTTCCCATCTTCCCTCCCTTTCCCCCTTCCTTCCTTCCTTCCCATCCTCCCTCCCTTTCCCCCTTTCTTCCTTCCTTCCTTCCTTCCCATCCTCCCTCCCTTTCCCTTCCTTCCTTCCTTCCTTTCTTTCTTCCTTCCTTCCCACCCTCCCTCCCTTTTCTCCCTTCCTTCCTTCCTTCCTTCCTTCCCATCCTCCCTCCCTTTTCCCCCTTCCTTCCTTCCTTCCTTCCTTTCTTCCCATCCTCCCTCCCTTTTCCCCCTTCCTTCTTTCTTTCCTTCTTTCCTTCCTTCCTTCCTTCCTTGTATGTCATATATGTGTTTCACTTTGAGAGCGGGCAACTAAATTTCATTTTTGATGTGTGCCGTTGTGCCCACAGTAAAAAAAAAATGACAATAAAGGTTATCTTATCTTATCTTATCTTATCTTATCTTATCTTATCTTATCTTATCTTATCTTATCTTATCTTACCAGCCTCCCTTTTTCTCCTTCCTTCCTTCCTTCCTTCCTTCCTTCCTTCCTTCCTTCCTTCCTTCCTTCCTTCCTTCCCTCCCTCCCTCCCTCCCTCCCTCCCTCCCTCTCTTTGGAGTATGCTGGCTGCAAAGTAAACTGAAAATTACGCACAATAACTTTTCAACGAAAGAAAATCTTCTCAAAATTCACATTTCCCATGAAGCCCCACACTCTCTATTAGTCCCAAATAGAACAATAGCAAGTCACTGTTATTCTAAATGAAAGCTATGCTTTCCCTTCTTCCATTTCTTTCTTTCCTCTATTCATCCATCCCGCAATTTATCTTGCGGGCTCCTTTTCATACTCCACAAAGCACAATTGCATACGGATACTGTATTTGTGATCGTGAATATAATTACGCCCAAATCATTTCTATCAGAAATTATCCGGGGGACATTTTAATGAAGAGATTGTCCTATTATTTTGAAGGGGATACAATGCAGACCTTTCCTTTTTAGAATCGTGAAGCATTTTTGTACGTATTCCCAAATCCATTTCTCTATTTTCTTCATAGAAAAAACAAACTGCTTCAGACTGCTTCAGACACGAAGGCGGTGCAGAGTGGTGAGGACGGCAGAAAAGGTTATTGGCAGTTCCCTCCCTTCCATCCGGGATGTGGCATATAAGTGTTGCTTGAGCAGGGTCCGCAAGATTGTCTGGGACACGACACAACCTTTTCACGACGTGTTTTCCTTGTTACCTTCTGGGAGGAGGGGTCTCCGAGGTATCCGAGGCAGAACATCCAGGTTCAATCACAGTTTTGTTCCAAACAGTATTAACAGTGGTGGGATTCAGCCAGTTCGCACCAGTTCGGTAGAACTGGTAGCTAGTTTTTTGTTGCCCAGGCCAAGAATGGACTTCCGGAAGCGGCATCCACACAGAGAACCGGTTGTTCACATATTTGAATCCCACCACCTTGTAAACTCTAAAACTTCCGTTATGTATTCAAGATGGACAGTGATTAATATTTATACGTTACTTATATGTAAGGGTATAGGTCCAGTGCTTTTTTTCTAAAAAAAAAAAAAGGTGCCGGAACTCACACACGTCATACCATCTGCCTTGCCTACCCTACAAGGTTCCATCCAAAAAAGGTGCCAGAACTCGTTCTGAGCGTCCTAGGAGAAAAAAAGCCCTGTATAGGTCTATCTATATCTATATCTATTATATCTATATCTATATCTATTTTCTGAGGTTTTCACGGGTGTTTGTATGTAGGTCTTTGGTTATTTGGGTTTTCTCCCGCGTAAAATTGGAAGTGTCTCGGCAACGTTTCGACGAAGTCCCATTCGTCATCTTCAGGCTGGTGTTTTCACTCCTCGAAGCATGAAACTGAAAACACCAGCCTGAAGATGACGAATGGGACTTTGTCGAAACGTTGCCAAGACACTTCCAATTTTACGCGGGAGAAAACCCAGATAACCAAAGACCTACATCTATATCTATATCTATATCTATATCTTTCTATCTATCTATCTATCTATCTATCTATCTATCTATCTATCTATCTATCTATCTATCTATCTATCTATCTATCTATCTATCTTGTAAAGAGTATGTTTAAATGTGTGTTATGTATGTGTACACTTTGAGAGCAAGGAACTAAATTTCATTTTTAATGTGTGCCATTGTGCCCACAGGAAAAATGACAATATCCATCCATCCATCCATCCATCCATCCATCCATCCATCCATCCATCCATCCATCCATCTATCTATCTATCTATCTATCTATCTATCTATCTATCTATCTATCTATCTATCTATCTATCTATCTATCTATCTATCTATCTCATGATGACAGCAACAATAACATACATGTTATTCTCATGATAGCAGCAACAGGGAGTGGAGGCAATGGCCCATTAATCTCATATTCACCTTTGCTAAGGCCAGGTAAATTCGTTTCATTCCCACCTGGGCGGTTCCAGCATCCTTCTGGAGCTTCAGGTAGCTTACACCTGTGCACCCGCAGAGAACTACGAGCCCCAGAGTGCAAAGCGGGAAGGCGGTGTCAGGCGAGCCCTTAGGTCCCGCCTCTCCACCACTGTGATAGGACAGTGGGCGGCCGGCGTAGGCGCGGATTGGCCAGCAAGCGGTTAGCGGGGCGCGGCCGACCTTACCGCGGAGGCCGAGCCAAGATGGCGGCGTCTGAGGCGACGGGAAGATACAGGACCGCAATGAGCAAAACCAAGGATCCCTCCGGCCTGCTCATCTCCGTCATCAGGTAGCGGCGGCCGCCCCTCCTCCGAGGCGGGCTTGAGGGCCTTGACGGAGGCGTCGCCCCTCAGCAGGGCAGGCCGAGGGGGGAAACTCGCTGCCTTGGGACCCCGGGAAGCGTTCACACAACCCGCATCGCGAGTCAGGGCCTGCCTTCGCGTAACACGCCAGGCTCGTGACTTATAACACAGGTCGTTTCGGGCTGTGGTTAGCTTAGAGGGAAGTGTACTGTGCCAACCCTGAAAGTGGGGTTAATTAAGGACCCGGGATAAGCGTGTTGTGGGAATGACTGCCTCTGGGTCAGGGGCAGATGGAGTGATTCACAGGAAAGCTCGTCTCTTGGATGGTGTCCCCCAAAATGTCTGCCCTCCCTGAGGTGATCAGGATTAGCTTTCTGCAGTGTGGTCCTTTCTGGAAGTTTTGGACTACTGACCCCATGATCCTCAGCCTGCCTGGATCTGGAAAACATCAGGCAGAGTCTGTGTATTTTGGGGATGGGGTGATTCTCACCTCAGTTTGCATTGTTAGCTTGCTCTTTGTCTTGCCATACAGGCAGTCCTCCACTTGTAACCATATCTGAGCCCAACATTTAAGCAACACAGTATTATTATTGTTGTTGTTGTTATGTTTATGCAGTGTATATTGGAGGTGGTTACCTTTTGAGAGCTGAATGCACCGAAATCTCATCTTAATGTCTGCTGATTAGTGTACATTTAAAGTGACAATAAAGTTATTCTATTCCTATTCTATTCCGATTCTATTCCGATTCTATTCCGATTCTATTTCTATTCTATTCTATTCTATTCTATTCTATTCTATTCTATTCTATTCTATTCTATTCTATTCTATTCTAAATCTATTCTATTCTAATTCTATTCTAATTCTATTCTATTCTCATTCCGTCTATTCTATTTCTATTTCTATTCTATTCCCATTCCATCTATTCTACATTCTATTCTATATCTAGGCCTTGTAAAGTGGTATTAATACTTCACCTGATCTTATTCTATCCCTCTGTTAATGCAGCCTAGCACTGTGTTGGCCTTTTTGGCAACTGCAGCACACAGCTGGCTCCTATCTAAGTGATTGTCCACTAGGACTCCGAGATCCCTCTCACAGTTACTACTATTGAGTAAGGTACCACCTATAGTACTATACCTCTGCATTTGGTTTTTCTTGCCAAAATGTAGAAGCTTACTTTTTTCACCGTTGAATTTCATTTTGTTAGATAGCACCCAGTGTTCTGTTCTGTTCTATTCTATTCTATTCTATTCTATTCTATTCTATTCTATTCTATTCTATTCTATTCTATTCTATTCTATTCTCATTCCATCTATTCTATTTCTATTTCTATTCTATTTCCATTCCATCTATTCTACATTCTATTCTATATCTAGGCCTTGTAAAGTGGTATTAATACTTCACCTGATCTTGATTCTATTCCTCTGTGAATGCAGCCCAGCACTGTGTTGGCCTTTTTGGCAGCTGCAGCCCATGGCTGGCTCATATTTAAGTGATTGTTCACTAGGACTCCGAGGTCCCTCTCACAGTTACTACTATGGAGCAAGGTACCCCCTATACTATACCTGCACATTTGGTTTTTCTTGCCTAAATGTAGAACCCTGGCATTTCTTTCTTTGCTATGTATGAGTTCCGGTCTACTACAGCAAAGGTCCCCAACCTTTTGGGCACCAGGGACCAGTAACACACAGAGAGGTTTTTCCGCGGACCGGAGGGCGTGTGGTTTTGTGACCTGCCTGCATCTCGCGCATGGGGCTTTGCTTGTTTGTGCGGACCGGTTGCTGGCATGCTGCAAGCTGGTACTGGTCCACAGATTTGGGGTTGGGGACCCTTGTATTACAGCTCACAGGTTTATTATTGTAGGTTCAAGTCTTTGTCTGCCCCTGCTATACTCCCTTCCCCCCCTCTTCCCCTGCCCTTTATTTACAAAAACTCACCATGCAAATTGGGGACAACTTCAATCTTTCAGCTCAACACCTCTGGAGATTCTCAGTCCAGGTATAATGGTTGTCCCAAAGATGCTTTTTCAAAAAGGCAACAGGACTTTGTTTTTCCTTGAAGACGTTTCGCTTCTCATCCAAGACGCTTCTTCAGTTCTGAAGAAGTTCTTCTGAGAGCTGAAGAACCTTCTTAGATGAGAAGCGAAACGACTTCAAGGACAAACAAAGTCCAGTTGCCTTTTGAAAAAGCATCTTTCGGGAACTTTGGCTCAAGTTTGTCGTGTGGAAATTGGAAGAGGGAGAACTTGCGAACACTAACCTGAAACTGCAGAGGAAAGGTGGAATATCAATTTTAACAAACGACTGAATCATTGTTGTATATTTGCATCTGACAAGCAGTTTTTCCACTTTGGGGCTGGTTGAGATGCATTGAAGCCTTTCCAGGGAGTGTCATTTGCTATTTGTGCTCTCTGCTGATTAAAGTCAGGATTAAATAGTTGGAGCGCCACTGTTTTTTTTTATTACCGTGCTCGATGTGTGAATGCTCTGGAGCGTGCACTGTCACGTATCTGCTGTCAACTGTTTTGAAGTCGTTGGGGAAGGAAGCCAGTGGCGAAGAGAACACAATGTCTTCTGTCTTGAAGGACGAGAGCCAGGATTTTCTTCTGTTCTGCTTTATTTTGCCAAAGAACAGTGAAAATTTTTCGGAAGACTTTATCGTAGTGGGACTGTTTAAGTAGTCCTTGAATTACGACTAAAGTTACGACTAAAATGGGGAACAGAATTTCCATCGCTAGGCAACTTAAGTGAATTGCACCAAAGTTGAAGACCTTTTTCGCCAATGTTGTTAAGCAAATCATTGCAGTCGTTAAAGTGAGTCGCAGTCATGAAGTGAATTCGCCTTTCCTCCTTGATTTACTTGGGGAGGTTGCAAATGGGGATAAGATAATCCTGGGATGCTGCAACCATCATTAATGCATGCTTGGTTGCCAAAGTGAGTCATATGTCAGTGAGTGCTATTGTAACTTCAAACAGTTGCTAAGTCAGTGGCTGTAAGTTGAGGACTCCCTGTAGTTAGGCAGGGTGGCTTAATAACAACAACAACAGTAATAACAATAACAACAATCACAGAGTTGGAAGGGACCTTGGAGGTCTTCTAGTCCAACCCCCTGCTCAGGCAGGAAGCACTACACCATTCCAGACAAATGGCTGTCCAATCTCTTCTTGAAAACTTCCAGGTTGGTCGGTCAGTCTGTCAGTCGGTCGGTCGGTCTGTCTGTCTGTCTGTATATCTATTTATCTTATCTATCTATCTATCTATCTATCTATCTATCTATCTATCTATCTATCTATCTATCTATCTATCTATCTACCTACCTTCCCTATCTCTCTCTTTCTCTCTCTCATCCATCTATATAATCTATCATCTGTCTGTCTGTCTGTCTACCTTATCTCTTTCTCTCTCTCTCTCATTCATCTATATAATCTCTCTCATCCATCCATCCACGTACCTAACTTCTCTCTCTCTCTCTTTCTCTCACTCTCTATCATCTGTCTGTCTACCTACCTACCTACTCTATCTATCTATCTATCTATCTATCTATCTATCTATCTATCTATCTATCTATCTATCTACTTACCTACCTACCCACCCTCCCTCCCTCTCTCTCTCTCTCTCTCCCTCCCTACCTACCTACCTACCTACCTACTCTATCTATCTATCTATCTATCTATCTATCTATCTATCTATCTATCTATCTATCTATCTATCTATCTATCTATCTATCTACTTACCTACCTACCTACCCACCCTCCCTCCCTCTCTCTCTCTCTCCCTCCCTCCCTCCCTCCCTCCCTACCTACCTACCTACCTACCTACCTACCTACCTACCTTATCTCTCCATCCATCCATCCATCTACCTACCTACCCATCCTATCTCTTTCTCTCTCTCCCTCCCTCCCTCCCTCCCTACCTAATATGCCACCTTTATTTTTATAAACCTGGAGGGGGGGCATGTTTACAGATAGTCCTTGTCTTACGACCACAGTTGACTCCGGAATTTCTATTGCTAAGCAACATGGTTAAGTGAGTTTTGCCCCCTTTGACGATCTCTCCTGCCCCAGTTTTAAGCGAATCGCTGCACTTGTGAAGTTAGCAACGCGGATGTTAAGGGAGTCCGGTTTCCCCACCGGCCTTACCTGTCACAAGGTCGCAAAAGGGAATCAATCCCCTGACCCCAGGACTTGGCAAATACACGCCAGCTGCTAAGGGTCCGAATTTTGAACATTGACCGGGGATGCTGCAGGTCCCTCCCCCCCCCCCGTGCCGTTTTAACTTTGAACGGTAATTAAATGAATGATTATAAGTCAAGGGCTACCTATATTAAAGAAATTTCTGTAGCTGCCTAGCTACCAGAAGGAATTCTGTTTGGCAAGGCCAGAAGGCTGACTGTAAGCAGGACTGAGTTGCAATTACACATTTTTGGATAGAAGCTCAACTATTGTTCCATTTGTACGTGTGCTTTGAGGACTTTCTGCCTGTTGCTTTTTGCTATTTGAGAGGAAAACTAGTATTGCCACTGATTTTGTCTGTGCTGGCTATGTTTTGTGAGTAGGCTGCAACTTTCCCACACTGCTCCTTTCTGATAGCAACCTTTTCCCACATTTGTTGTTTAGCATTGCTTAATTTGCTGTTTCTGCCTACTCAGGGTGTATTATGACATTCCATCTGCACTGTGTATCTGTTGTGTTAATACTGTTTTTAAAAAAACGTTGGTGGATGGTATGGCGCTTGTGATCGCAGACTTTGGCTGGGATAAATTCATGCTGACAGGCAGGGTTTTGCGCAGGGATTCTTACTTATGAAAGTAGACGGGTTAGAATAATTTAATTTGTGCTTGTGAAGCTCAGATGTGTTTAAATTTAGGGATGCAGTAAAGCAGAAATGCTAAATTCAGGTATCTTAATGAATGTATCCATCCTCTCCAAAGTAAGAGGCAGGGAAACAAGATTTTTTTTTTTTTTTAATAAACCCATCAAAGCTAGAACTCCAGGCTTGGTTAAATACATCAGAAATTCTGATTAGAATAATTTAAATTTACTCAAGATTTCCCCAATAGGAGATGAAAAAAGACATTTGATATCCTGCTGTAAGTAAAATCAATAGAAGGTGGCTACATGTGTTATAATGGGATATAAATAAGAGTTAGTGGAATACAGATCCAAACTTCTGTCTCCTCTGGGTGATTTGGCTTGTACTGAGAATAATTTATGAGTGTCACCCAAATTATTAATCTTTCCTGGGAAAAAAATCCGTCCCTAGAATAATTCAGTTGTCCACATTTTCTTACTAAACGAGACGAAGAGTTTAAATGTTTTGTTTTCTGCTCTTCGAGATGAATTGTATGATACAAAATGATACTTTGAAAATCAGCTCCATTTATGTTGTTAATTGCGAAGTCGTGTCCGACCCATCGCGACCCCATGGACAACGTTCCTCCAGGCCTTCCTAATTGGTGAACAGTGTGTTGTCTGGGTTACACTTGTAAAACAGTCATTAACAATTAATTTCTATAAGCCATAGTCCACATATTGATTTTAGTTGAATTTCCTCTTCCCCCCAAAATAACCTCTTTTGCAAGCATTGAGTTAATACAGTTCTTATTGTTTTGATTAATAACAATTGAACATATAATTTTTTCCCCAATATTCCTGAGAATAAATAATCATATTAGTATAATATTTCTTTTTTATGTAATCATTCTGGTTGCCTTATCGTGGATCCTGTTACAATCCTATCTCACTTAACAACAGAAATTTTGGGCTCAATTGTGGTCATAAGTCGAGGACTACCCCTATGCCTTCGATTAGCCTTCGGTTATATGAACATTCGGGGGAAATTTTGAACTCGGGGTGACTCGGTGAACCCCTTTATGAATGTTCCCCCCCCCCCCCCGGTTTAACCTAAAGTCA
The DNA here is from genome assembly GCA_024509115.1 of Crotalus helleri. Classification (NCBI taxonomy): domain Eukaryota; kingdom Metazoa; phylum Chordata; class Lepidosauria; order Squamata; family Viperidae; genus Crotalus; species Crotalus helleri. Next base: position 235,120 of record JAKSXO010000157.1, read on the forward strand.
CCCTCAGCTGCACCCTACGCTGAAAATGTAACTCGACATATTACACAACAGAACTGTTAATGAAAACTGATCTCATAACTTCTGACATTTAGAATGCAAAAAAAAAAAAAAAATCAATGGAAATATGTTTTAGTTGAAGGTTTTGTTCCCGCAGTGTTTGCTGTCAAGGCATGGCTAGGCTGAAGAGCTACCACTATGAGGCTTGGGGAACGAAATTGACTGAAAATGAAAGCTGACCTATTAATTTCATTGTTCAAAGTTAACTACAAAAAAAAAAAAAAGTAAATAAGTGGCCCAAAGGAAATTAAAGTGAATCCTTGTTGCTTTAAAACCAGGAGCTGCTAAAACAGTGGTTCTCAACCTTTTTAATGCCGCGACCCCCAACCGGTCGTAACTTGAGGACTACTCAACCGGTCGTAAGTCGAGGACTACTCAACTGGTGCAGCACCGTTTGCAGAATGGGCCTTTTGGCGGGCTCAGCAGGGCAGAGACAGCCTGGACAATTCCTATGGGCTTTTGAAAGCCAATAGAATTAGACTCTATTCAAGAGAGTCTATTCTATTGGCTTTCAAAAGCCAATAGAATAAAAGGGAGGAGCACAGCTAAGGAAAAGGGGGAAAAAATGGCGGACTGCGTTGTTTGGCGACCCCCGTGAAATGGTCGTTCGACCCCAAATGGGGTCCCGACCCACAGGTGGAGAACCACTGTGCTAAAATATAGGAAGAACGGTTGCAGGAACTGGGCATGGCTAGTCTAGCCAAGAGAAGGACCTAGGGGTGACAGGATAGCAATCTTCCAATATTTGAGGGGCTGTCACAGAGAAGAGGGGGGGGGTCAACCTATTTTCCAAAGCACCTGAAGGCCGGATGAGGAATAACGGATGGAAACTGATCAAGGAGAAATTCAGCCTAGAAATAAAGGAGAAATTTCCTGACAGTGAGAACGATCAACCAGTGACATTATGCCACCGTACGTCGGGATAGTTTATTTTCCGCCCGCCCAGTCACAATTTAGTGATGGTATTTTGCCCCACTTATAGGGGACATCTGCACATAAACCACGGTCAATGAGAATTCGGTTCAGTATTGTCCATATCTCACGGGACTGGTGGTTTGTCCAAGATGCAAGGCAAAATTTGACATGGGGGGGGCAAGTTTCTATCCAATGTTGTGTTGAAGGAAAAGTCTTCATCATGGTTCAGTCCAAGCTGGGAATAAACAACATGGCGACTGCTTTAGAAAGAAGGTTGCAGTTTATTGAAGAGGAGAGCCAGACAGAAAGATGGCTCTGGAAGAAAAAAAGAGAGCGAGCACATGTAGGGAGTGGGTTTTTATACCTTCTTGAGCCCTTTGTTTGGAGTTGTTTCCTGTTCCTGTTTGAGGCTTTGTATTTCCTGTGTCATGTATTTCGACCTGTGTCCTTTTGGCATCTGTGGGTTAATCCTATTATGTCCTGTCTTAAAGTTTGTTGGGGCATGTAGATTTTAGGTATCTTTGTCTTCCTAAACTTCTAACTGGGGGCCTCCAACCTTCCTGGATTATTTACATCTGCATTTCTACAGAGCTGGTTCCTGCTTGGGGAAGGGAGACTTGGGGCTATTAAGAAAAAACTGGGCACGCTTTTCTGCCTCTTTAAGATCCTTTGAGGAAATATAATATTTTGCCCTTTTAATATTTCCTTCTCTGGAGGGAGGGGGGGCTGACTTCCCACAGTGGTTTCCACAGAAGGGAGGAGGAAGCGAAGGAGAAGAACTGCGTGTTTCTTTGAGATCTCTGAGCCTGGTTGTTTTCTTGCAGACGTTTCCTGACCCAACTAGGTAACATCATCAGTGTTAGAAAGGAGTGGCGTTTGCTCTCTGCTTATTAAAAAACTGGCTTTCCCTGTCCGCGCTTGGTGGGAGTATCACCTATCCTCAGGGAACAAAATTCCATCTATACCAGTGGTTCTCAATCTTTTTAATGCCATGACCCCCAACCGGTCGTAAGTCGAGGACTACTCAACCGGTCGTAAGTCGAGGACTACTCAACTGGTGCAGCACCGTTTGCAGACTGGGACTTTTGGCGGGCTCAGCAGGGCAGAGACAGCCTGGACAATTCCTATTGGCTTTTGAAAGCCAATAGAATTAGACTCTATTCAAGAGAGTCTATTCTATTGGCTTTCAAAAGCCAATAGAATAAAAGGGAGTAGCACAGCTAAGGAAAAGGGGGAAAAAAATGGCGGACTGCATTGTTTGGCGACCCCCGTGAAATGGTCGTTCGACCCCAAAGGGGGTCCCGACCCACAGGTTGAGAACCGCTGGTCTATACCACTCTCACAAAGAGGAGATTTTGGAGAAATTTTTCCCCCCCTCCTGTTTATAAACTTTTAGCCCGGAAAAACAACATCCGGCACTTTTTCCAGCCTGCGCAGAGCATTTGAATGAAGGATGGCTTCCCCTCCTTCCCCCCTCTTTTTTTTCCCACCCAAACTTCCTGCAAGTTCAGCAGAACTCCACTTTTGCCAGCCTTACGTGCTGTTCTCTGCAACCTTTTTTTTATCCTTTTAATATATTGATATAGCTTGCATGATTTTAGAAAAGCACAGAGATGGATCGTGGGGGGGGGGGAAAGTCATGCTTTTGAAGTTGATGTATGACGCCTTTATATATATAACCTTCAACTTTCAGAAGCAAAGTGCTTTTTAAGTACCGGTTTCTGATGAGCCACCTCAAATGGAAACTCAGGCTTGCTTTGTTCTGCAAATGGGCTTCCCAGAAGCCAGTTTGGTTGCGAGGCTGTGAATCCCTGGTCCAATCCTGACTCCAGTCTTCACGCTTTTAAGCTTGCGAAAATCAGAACAACAGAATATAACTGAATCGCTTACATAGCTGAAGCAGGATAGAGGCGGTCCTTGACTTACAACCACAGCGGAGTCCAAACTTGCTAAGCCAGACCGTTGTTAAGTGAATTTTACCCCATTTCACGCGCTTTTCTGGCCCCATTTGTTAAGTGAACCGCTGCAGTTGTTAAGTTAATGACATGGTTGTTCGGTCAATCGGTCTTCCCCCTTGTCTTTGCTTGGCGGAAGATCGCAAATGGTGATCGCGTGACCCCGTCATAAATATGAGCCAGTTGCCAAGCCTCTGTGAATTTTGATCCCGTGACCCGAGGGATGCTGCAACAGTCGTAAGTGTGGAAAAATGGTCACAAGTCAGCTTTTCAGTGCTGTTGCAACTTTGAACAGCCATTAGACCAGGGGTAGGCAACCTTGGCTACTTCAGCTCCCAGAGTTCCTGAGCCAACATGGCTCAGCTTGGAAACCTCTCCCTTTCCCCTCAGCATGGCTGGCTCAGGAATTCTGGGAGTTGAAGTCCACCAGTCATAAAAGAGCCAAGGTTGCCTAACCCTGGCCTAGGAGGCTCACCGCTTAGAACAGGAGGACTTAGGACAGGGGTAGGCAACCTTGGCCCTTTTATGACTCCTGAACAACTCCCAGAATTCCTGAGCCAGAATGGGAGAACTATGGCTCCGTCATGACTCGTGGACTTCAACTCCCAGAATTCCTGAGCCAGCATGGGGGAAACTATGGCTCCGTCATGACTCGTGGACTTCAACTCCCAGAATTCCTGAGCCAGCCACGCTGAGGGGAAAGGGAGAGGTTTCCATGCTGAGCCAGGCTGGCTCAGGAATTCTGGGAGTTAAAGTCCACGCCTCATAAAAAAGCCAAGGTTGCCTACCCCTGGCCTAGGAGGCTCACCCTTAGAACAGGAGGATTTAGGACAGGGGTAGGCAACCTTGGCCCTTTTATGACTCCTGAACTTCAACTCCCAGAATTCCTGAGCCAGCATGAGGGAACTATGGCCCCGTCATGACTCGTGGACTTCAACTCCCAGAATTCTTGAGCCAGAATGGGGGAACTATGGCCCCTTCATGACTTGCGGACTTCAACTCCCAGAATTCCTGAGCCAGCATGGGGGAATTATGGCCCCCTCATGACTCGTGGACTTCAACTCCCAGAATGCCTGAGCCAGCCTGGCTCAGCTTGGAAACCTCTCCCTTTCCCCTCAGCATGGCTGGCTCAGGAATTCTGGGTGTCGAAGTCCCCTAGAAAAGTGGTAGCAGGGGAGGGGAATGAGCTGAGCCGGTGGCAGCGAGAGACGGCTGGAGTTGCAGGGCTGTCAGGGCTCAGCGGAAGCCCCAGGATCAGCGCCAGGCTCCAGCTGGAGCTCTGGGCTGATCTTGGTGCTTCTGCTGAGCCCAGAAGAAGCACCAGGATTAGCTGGAATGTTGTCTTATCTCCAGGGTCTTGTGATTTACATTCAGATGCTTGGCAACTGATTCATATTTATGATGGCCACAGTGTCCCAGGGTCATGTGAAGTGACCAAAACCTGCTGCAACCACCCAGCAGATGGGGGGGGGGAAATAAAAACCAAACACCCCCCACCCCACCCTCACTGCCAATCGTCAACAGAAATGCTCACAACAATGAAAATCTCGGACAGGAGGAAGAGCATGTCTTGCTCGACTGTGGCTTGGGGGGCACTTTTTTCAGTACCATTGTAACTTCAAACAGTCACTAAGCGAACTGTTGTAAGTTGAGGACTACCTGTACTTTTATCCGGTTGGGGGGTTTTTTTTGGTTTGTTTTGGTCATCAAGTTTTTGACACCTTGCTAGGCGACTGGTGGTACTCGGATGTTGCCATATCCTAAAAGTGGTACAGTGGGTGAAAAGGTTGAAAAGCCCTGTTATAGACTTCTCCAGAGAGCTAAGTCTTTGCGTAATGTCTTCCAAATATGGTAATCTGAACATGGTAATTTCTGCCTCAAATAAGAACTCTTTGATGATCCATTTGTTTGTTTCCTCGGCTCTCTTATGATAATACTCAAGAGTCTTCTTCAGTAACCGAGTGCTTTTTCTCTCCTGCTTCTTCAAAGCTCAACTTTTACTCCCGTAGAAGGTCCCAGGATAAAATCCTTGCCTAAAGAGTTCTGACCTTTATTTCTTTTTATTTATTAATTGAATTTGTATAGCTGCCTGTCTCACCAGGAGCGACTTTTAGGGCAGCTCACAACAATTGAATAGAAATCACAGAGTAAAAAAAACCCACTGATATAAAACATATAAAAATCTATGTCAAGGATTAAATATTATACATATAAAAAAACAGATACACAAACACTAGATGAAAAGAGGATATGAGGAGTCCATGGTGCTCTCTCAGCTTGATTGTTTTCTTGCAGGTGTTTTATTACCCAGTTGGGTAATAGAACAGAGTAACAGAGCTGGAAAAGTACGTATAGTCAAGGCCATGGTTTTCCCAGTTGCAATGCATGGCTGTGAAAGTTGGACCATAAGAAAGGCCGAGCGCCAAAGAATGGAGGCTTTTGAACTCTGGTGCTGGAGAAGACTCCTGCGAGTCCCCTGGACTGCAAGGCGATCCAACCGGTCAGTCCTAGAGGAGATCAAACCTGACTGCTCTCTAGAAGGCCAGATCCTGAAGTTGAAACTCAAGTCCTTTGGCCACCTAATGAAAAGGAAGGACTCACTGGAGAAGAGCCTGATGCTGGGAAAGATGGAGGGCAAGAGAAGAAGGGGACGGCAGAGAAGGAGGTGGCTGGATGGAGTCCCTGAAACCGTAGGCGTGAGCTTCAATGGACTCCAGAAGATGGTAGAGGACAGGAAGGCCTGGAGGAACATTGTCCATGGGGTCGCAATGGGTCAGACACGACTTCGCAACTAACAACAACAATAGAGCTGGAAGGGACTTTGGAGATCTTCTAGTCCAACCCCCTTCTTAGGAAAGAAACCCTACACCCTTTCAGACAAATGGTTGTCCAATCTCTTCTTAACAAACCTCCAACATCCTCAGAAGTATCAGAGCAAGCTGCTAGAATATAAATTGAGAGCAAAACCCACTCCTTACCAGCACTGGTGATGTTCCCTAGCTGGGTCATGAAACATCTGCATGAAAACCACCAAGTTGATAGTATCTATGGAGATTCTCAGTCATCCAGGTCACGGTTGTCCCCAAGGTGCTTTTTCTTGAGGCAGCTGGACTTTTTCTCTCTCTCTCTCTCTTTGAAGACATTTCGCTTCTCATCCAGGAAGCTTCTTCAGCTCATCTAAGAAGCCTCTCACCATTTAGTCAGAGCTGAAGAAGCTTCTTGGATGGGCAGCGAAACGTCTTCAAAGAGAAAAGAGGAAGTCCAGTTGCCTCCCGAGCTACATATATTTTGCTTTATCCGAAGGGAGGATTAGATTTGCCACCTCAATAATGGCGCTATCTAAGGATCTCCACGGCTCCCTGGTAAACCCCAGGCCAGGGGTAGGCAACCTTGGCTCTTTGATGACTCTGTGGACTTTAACTCCCAGAATTCCTGAGTCAGCATGGCTCAGCATGGAAACCTCTCCCTTTCCCCTCAGCATGGCTGGCTCAGGAATTCTGAAAGCTGAAGTCCACCAGTCATAAAAGAGCCAAGGTTGCCTAACCCCGCCCTGCCCCAGCCAGCCAGGAATTCTGCGAGTTGAAGTCCACCAGTCATCAAAGGGCCAAGTTTGAAGACCCCTGGCTTATATGGCCCATGCTGGCTGAGGAATTCTGGGAGTTGAAGTCCACAAGTCATCAAAGGGCCAAGTTTGAAGACCTCTAAGCTAAACAAAGAAACAAATAAATGTATATTACAGTTGAATGCGTGGTGGCGCAGTTGTTAGAATGCAGTAGCGCAGACTAATTCTGCTGATTGGTGACTGCCAGCACTTTGGCAGTTTGATCCTGACCGGATCAAGGTGGACTCAGCCTTCCATCCTTCCGAGGTGGGTAAAAGGAGGACCCAGATTGTTGGGGGGGGGGGCAACAGGCTGGCTTTGTAAAATGGCTTAGAGAGGGCTGCAAAGCCCTGTGGAGTGGTATATACAGTGCATTCAGAAAGCATTTGGGCCCCTTTCCCGTTGGTCAATTTTGTGGTGCTGCAGCCTGATTCTACAGTTGTTGAAATGTATTTGTTTTTTTCTCATTATTCTATACTCGGTACCCCATAATGACAAAGTGAAAACAGAATTCACTTATTTATTCTCATAGTGTTTATTTAGTCCTTCAGTTAGGACCACAGTTGAGCCTCAACTATTATTGTTATTGTTCTGCTTCCTATCCATACCTGATCTAGTCCATTCAGATAAAAAGCTGCCTACATAACATAATTAACAGAATTGGAAGGGACCTTGGAGGTCATCTAGTCCAACCCCCTGCTGAGGCAGAAGACCCTATACCATTTCAGACAAATGGCTGTCCCGTCTCTTCTGAAAAGCTTCCAGTGTTGGAGCATTCACAGCTTCTGGAGGCAAGGAGTTCCACTGGTTAATTGTTCTCGCTGTCAGGAAGTTCCTCCTTAGTTCTAGGTTGCTTCTCTCCTTGATCAGTTTTCATTCATTGCTTCTTGTTTTGCCTTCAGGCGCCTTGGAGAATAGCTTGACTCCTCCTCCTCCTCCTCCTCCTCCTCCTCCTCCTCCTCCTCCTCTTAAATTGGAACTCGTGATCTGTTCCACTGTCCGCCTCTGGCCATGTCTCCATATATCAAGTAATACAGTCAATTTGATTTCTGTTTACTCCATCTAGTAATGTCCATAAAGGTCCGTGTTGCTCGCTCATTAGAAAATTGTTTAGCCATAAAGAAACCATCAAGTTGGCAGGAGCTGATAAATTGTCACCCTTCATTTCAGTTTTCTAGGCTATAAGATCCCACTGCTTTTCCATTCTTTCTAAATATCCATTTTGGTCTCTGGTCCCGAGCATCATATATCATCCTTTTGTGTTCTTCTGTTAATATCAAATTTAACTTGATTCATACAAAAAAACAGCTCCTGTCATCAACTTTTTTTGTCTCTTCTGCATTACCGGCTGGAGCATAAACTTGGGTTATTGTCATATTAAAGGATTATCTGCAAAGTTTGTTTGATGCTGTCATGGCGTTGTAACCAAGTACTGTTCTTGCTATAATCCTATTGATTATGAAAGCGAGAATTTTTTCTTCTTTGTTTTTAATGTCCTGAATGGACAATTATCTGACGGAAAGTTTCCAAATTCCATTCCATCTCCATTGGTTCTTGCCTAAGCCGTCCGGCAGGTTAGCTCAACTTGTTGTTCTGCCTCCCTGTGGTTTGTTAAAAAGATTTTTATCCTGCCTTTATTACTTTATAAGTAACTCAAGACAGCAAGTATACATAATATTCCCTTATCATTCTTCTTTTTCCCACAACAACAAAGCTCTGGGATGATTTGGGCTGAGAGAGAGGGATTGGCCCAAAATCACCCAGCTGACTTTCATACTTAAGGCAGGACTACAACTCACTGTCTCCTAGTTATTGGTCCAAAGTCACCCAGCCGGCTTTCATGCCTAAAGCAAGACTAGAACTCACCATCTCCTGGAGATTTGGCTTGAAGACACCCAGCTGACTTTCATACCTAAAGCAGGACTAGAACTCACCGTCTCCTGGTGATTAGCCGAAAGTCACCCAGTGGGCATTCATGCCTAAGGCAGGACTAGAACTCACTGTCTCCTGGTGATTGGCCAAAGTCACCCAGTGGGCTTTCATGCCTAAAGCAAGACTAGAACTCACCATCTCCTGGAGATTTGGCTTGAAGACACCCAGCTGACTTTCATACCTAAAGCAGGACTAGAACTCACCGTCTCCTGGTGATTAGCCGAAAGTCACCCAGTGGGCGTTCATGCCTAAGGCAGGACTAGAACTCACTGTCTCCTGGTGATTGGCCAAAGTCACCCAGTGGGCTTCCATGCCTAAGGCAGGACTAGAACTCACCATCTCCTGGTGACTGGCCTGAAGTCACCCAGCTGGCTTTCATGCCAAAAGCAGGACTAGAACTCACGTTTTCCTTGATGGAATACAAGAATGGTTTATCATTCCCTCCTACTGTGCCCATCTGAAAGGATACCTTTGCTGTCGTAATTTCCAGTTTTCAGCCAAAGCACGCTCAATAGCAAAGCACGGGTTCTCTTAATCACAGGGATTCCTTTACGACCGTTGCGAAAAAAAGATTGTAAGATCAGCCACCTGACCAACCCACTTTACAGTCATCAGTTGCAGGAATTGGGCTTGTCTAGTTCAGGGGTGTCAAACTGCCATCCTGGCGAACCCGCATCCACCCCATTGCCGGAAATGGGAAAAAAGTCGCGACACGTCACGTGACGTTGCAAGTTTGACACCCCTGGTCTAGTTTAAGAAGAAGGAGTCCAGCTCTTCTCCAAAGCGCCAGAAGGCAGGACAAGAAGCAACGGATGGAAACTAACCAAAGACAGAAGCAACCTGGAGCTAAGGAGGAATTTCCTAACAGTGGGGACAATTAGCCAGTGGAACAGCCTGCCTCCAGAAGTTGTGGATGCATCACTGGAGGTTTTTAAGAAAAGACTGGACAGCCATTTGTCTGAAATGGTATAGGGCAGTGGTGGTGAACCTAAGGCACGTGTGCCAGAGGCGGCACTCAGAGCCCTCTCTGTGGGCACGCACATCGTCGCCCCAGCCCCACCTCCCCCCCGCAACCCCCTCCTGACCAGCAGCCACCCCCAGAGGAGAGTCACCCCTGAGCGTGGCCCGTGCGGAGCAGCGCAGCCAAGGACATGGCAGCCAGGAAGCGGGGCCAAGACTCCGCCTTCACGCCCCATCGCACGCAGTTGATGCTTTGGGGCGCAGGTGGAGGGCGTGGCTGCCATGGTGTCGCTGGGTGATGGTGCGTTGGGCCGTGAAGGCGGTGAGTGGCCTTGCAGGTGGACAGGGCGGGGGCGTGCTGGGGCGGAGCGGGGAAGGGGAGGGGTGGGCGGGACGGGGGTGGTTTTTGGGTTCGCCATCACTGGTGTAGGGTCACCTGCTTGAATGGGATTGGACTAGAACAGTGGTTCTCAACCTTTTTAATGCCGCGACCCCCCCCAACCGGTCGTAAGTCGAGGACTACTCAACCGGTCGTAAGTCGAGGACTACTCAACTGGTGCAGCACCGTTTGCAGAATGGGACTTTTGGCGGGCTCAGCAGGGCAGAGACAGCCTGGACAATTCCTATTGGCTTTGGAAAGCCAATAGAATTAGACTCTATTCAAGAGAGTCTATTCTATTGGCTTTTAAAAGCCAATAGAATAAAAGGGAGTAGCACAGCTAAGGAAAAGGGGGGAAAAATGGCAGACTGCGTTGTTTGGCGACCCCCGTGAAATGGTCGTTCGACCCCCAAATGGGGTCCCGACCCACAGGTTGAGAACCACTGGACTAGAAGACCTCCAAGGTCCCCTTACAACGCTGTGATTCGATTGTTTGTTGTTTGAGTTATGACCATGATGGGTAGACTTCCTGTTCTGTGTTTTAGACTCTGTTGGGGTAAAGTTTATGTACTTCTGTTGATTCCCTCCCCCCTTTCTGCTAATTCTCTAACCTTTTGTTTTGTCCATACCTGGATGGAGTACTTTTGGCATCCTGCAACAAGGTAGCTGGCATTTAGCAAATGCTATCGCTTGGAGAGAACTTGTCAAAAACTTTAAACTAGCGAGTGTAGCTCCTCTGATTTCTCTGTTCAATTAAGAGAGCAGCGCCGTTACACACACTTGTTTTGGAGTGAGCCCCAATGAACGCAGCTGATTTTTTTTGTCTCGCGTAAATATGCTTCGGACAAAAAAGGTTGCCTTTGAAAACTTCAAGAGCCTTATTAAATGGGGAAAAATAAACTTTGCTTGCCACTTAATGAAATTGTTCTCGAGACTGTGGCCCCGCATTCTGTCACTGAGAGGCACTTTGAATGTCACAAATTATGCTTTGTTGTGCTGTTTCTTTTGGAAAGTTCACCTTTGCAGAAAGGAAGTAAGGAAATTGACTAAAAAAAAAGCAACAAACCTATACAGATGCTGAAGTAGTATTTACATTAAATTGAAAGTCGTTCCCACTGAATTGAGTTGTAACTAGTTATATATGCCACGGGGCAGTTCCATAATAGAAATATATGATGCATTATTGGCTTTTCCTTCTGGCAGTGTGATCCGTGTTGACTGCACCTTCTCCTATCTGAGGACTTGAAGGTGCTCCACAAGGTTCACCAAGGAATTGCTTTCAGTTGCCTCTAGTCCAGTGGTTTTCAACCTGTGGGTCGGGACCCCATTTGGGATCGAAGGACCATTTCATAGGGGTCGCCAAACAACACAGTCCACCATTCCCCCCCCCTTTTCCTTAGCTGTGCTACTCCCTTTTATTCTATTGGCTTTTGAAAACCAATAGAATAGACTCTCTTGAATAGAGTCTAATTCTATTGGCTTTCCAAAGCCAATAGGAATTGTCCAGGCTGTCTCTGCCCTGCTGAGCCTGCCAAAAGCCCCATTCTGCAAACGGTGCTGCACCAGTTGAGTAGTTCTTGACTTACGACTGATTGAGTAGTCCTCGACTTACGACCGGTTGGGGGGGGTCGCGGCATTAAAAAGGTTGAGAACCACTGCTCTAGTCACTTTGCTTCCTGCTACTGATACAGACAATTCTTACGGTCCATCAGGCCCTACGTGTTGATTCTCCAAAGTGTTTGTCTTTGTTCTGTTAGCTATTTTCCTCTGCAGCCTTTTCAAGCGTGCTTGCTTTCTTTTTTTTAATGCATCCTTCTCATGTCTCTTTTAAATAAGTATACTCAGTGAAATGGAAAAAAAAACAAAACCCCAAAACCCAAGTGAAACAATGTGTTGTGTATTTTGGTTAAACCACTAAGTGATGTTTTTTTTCCTTTATCTCATGCATCTTCTAGCTTATTTTCCCCCCCCCCCTTTCCTCCTCAATCATTTGAAATGGCTTCGGTGGGATTTTAGAATATATTATAAAATATGTATTTTGAGGTTAAGTACTGCCAGAAGCTTTAGGTAATTTCTTGGGGGACTTGTTCTTAAAAATAGCATTTCGATTATCTTCTTGAAATAAGATTTCTGCTTCCTGAAGTGCGGGTGTGCAGAGGATGAGAAAAATGCTCACCCGGGCTTCCAAATGTCACCTTTCCTCTAGAGATGCCATTTTTTTTGTAGTCCTGAGTGGCAATTGTAGAAAAATGCACCATTTCAAAGAGAGTTCTCTTTCATGGGTGACAGGCAAAGCAAAGGAACCCAATCCGTGACTCCACAGAAAACCCAAAGGGAGGCCTGGGACTTCAAATCTTTCATACATAAAAATGGATGGTCATAAAGATATTTTAAATAAACAAGTAAATATCACAGAAGAGAATATGTAATGTCATTAGGGGTAGAAGGGAGTGCTAGAAGCAAAACCCACTCCCTTCCAGCACTGATGATGTTACCTAATTGGGTCATGAAATGTCTGCAAGCAAACAGCCAAGCTCAGAGAGCACCAGGGACCCCACAATTCTCTTCGTCCTCCTCCTCACTCTCTTCTAGCACTGATGATATTACCTAGTTGGGTCATGAAACGTCTGCAAGAAAACAACCCAGCTCAGAGACCACCAAGGACCCCACAGTCTTTTTCCTCCTCCTCCTCCTCCTCCTCCTCCTCCTCCTCCTCCTCCTCCTCCTCCTCCTCCTCCTCCTCCTCCTCCTCCTCCTCCTCCTCCTCCTCCTCCTCCTCCTCTCCACAAACCCCACTTCCCTTCCAGCACTGATGATGTTACCTAATTGGGTCATGAAACGTCTGCAAGCAAACAGCCAAGCTCAGAGCACCAGGGACCCCATAGTCGTCGTCGTCGTCGTCCTCCTCCTCCTCTCTGCAAACCCCCTCTCTTCTAGCACTGATGATGTTACCTAGTTAGGTGATGAAATGTCTTCAAGAAAACAAGCTCAGAGAGCACCAGAAATCCCACAGTCCTTTTCCTCCTCCTCCTCCTCCTCCTCCTCTTCCTCCTCCTTCCTGCAACCCCCCCTCCCTTCTAGCACTAATGATGTTACCTACTTGAGTCATAAAACCACCAAGCTCAGAGAGCACCAAGGACCCCACAAACAAATAAATACCTTCCAAAAGATATCAGATTCTGATAGATGATGCTGAATCGGGTGGAAATTAAACTCTCAAAGACAAAGGGAACGTTCGGCTGAATAATTATGTCTCTGCTGGGAACTTTAAATTAGATCTCTGCTGCTTTGTAGCTCAAGGATTTTTTTTTTATTTTATTTTATCACCAATTCTCCATTCTCTGTGTGGAGTTAAAATATTAATTTGCTGCACGATTCAAGTAGCCTTTCCGTCTTCATCCCCTGTTTTTTAATCTAATAATTAAAGAAACCCACAGAAAACCCATTCCGGCGATCCATGCTGCCTGTTTGAAGGCTTCTTCCCTGCAGTTAGTTCTCTTGTACTTACAGATGACGGATGACACAGCAAGAGTTTACTCAGGCGGTTCTCGACGTACGACCAAAATTGAGCCTCCCATTTCCGTTGCTAAGCAAAACAGTTAAGTGACTTTTGCCCCATTTTGCGATTTTACCCAGTTAAGTGAACCACTGTAGTTGTTAAGTTATTCACACAGTTGTTAAGTAAATCTGGCTTTCCCCATTGATTTTGGGGTTAGGGGTAGGGTTAGGATTAGGGTAGGGGTAGGCAACCTTGGCTCTTTTGCGACTCGTGGACTTCAACTCCCAGAATTCCTGGCTCAGGAATTCTGGGAGTTGAAGTCCATGAGTCATAAAAGAGCCAAGATTGCCTACCCCTGGGTTAGGGGATCACGTGACCCCAAGCCACTGCAACCGTTGTAAATACGAGTCAGTTGCCAAGCATCTGAGAACATTCAGGAATGTGAAAAATGTATTAATAAAATAAATACTGAAAAGAAAGATGTTGGTCTAGAAACTTGGGGGTTGAGTGATAATTCTGTGGTGTGGAAGATGACTGGGTATATTTGAAGGTGTGGAAGCTGACTGGGTATATTTGAAGCCTGTTGTGCTCTCTCAGCCCTATCCAATTCAAAAAGTTATTATTCTGGAGAAAAGAAGAGGATGGAGTATTATATATACTGCTTTGAGTTGTAGAAAATAAAGGTCGAATAGAAATCCAGAAGAAGAAGAAAAGAGGAAGAAGAAGAGGAGGAGGAGGAGAGGGAGAAGGAGGAAGAGGAAGAAGAGGAGGAGAAGGAGGAGAAGGAGAAGAAGAAGAGGAGGAGGAGGAGGAGAGGAAGAGGAGGAGGAGAAGAGGAGGAGGAATAGGAAGAGGAGAAGGAGAAGAAGAAGAGGAGAAGAAGAGGAGGAGGAGGAGGAGGAGGAGGAAAAGGAGGAGGAGGAAAAGGAGGAGGAGGAGAAAAAGATTGCACAAGGTTCCATAAGATCTGAGGAACTGACACAGTAATGAGCTAAGCAATTGCAACATTATTATTATTATTATTTTTTGCAAGCTCTCTGCTCTGCAAATGACTGGGAAAGCTACCTTACCATTTTACCATTTCTCTCCTCCCCCAAATAACAGTAAAATGCTCCTGAAATATTGATAGTTACTTACTTGGTTCGATTCAGCTTTTAGCGGAAAAAATGCTCTTTATTTGGCATGCAAAAGGCAGAATAAAGTCCGGCGGTCGCTATAGAATTGAGAGCGGCCCCTGCAATTTTGTTCTGACCGTGCATTTAAATTGTGGCTTAACTGTCATTAGCGCACCACATTGCCTGCCGATTACTGAAATAAACCAAGGCAAGAAGCAGGAATACATAAGAGCGGGTCTATGAAATTGAAAGCGGCTGGGTTACAAATTGTTACATTGGAGACAAGGACCCAGAATTTCCCTAAATGTATCATTAGCGGTGGAAAAGGAAAGCAGGGTGGGGTGGCTGGGTTGAACTTTCTCTTAGGCGTCCTCATAATTTTTATTAGTCGTTATTTTATTGACATAGATTTTTAAAACTCCCGACTCTCAATGATTCTGGGTGCTTTTCATTGGGGGTCCCTAACACCTGGGCCATGGACTGGTCCGCGGCTGTAATGACCCAGGGCACAGCACCGAGGCAATGCAGTCAGCTGGCAATTCAAGCCGCCCTTTAATCGCTCCAAATTTTCCCCAAAGGCTCCCACGTTTCTGGACAGCCTCCAAACAAAGGAAGACACACACACACCTTCAGCTGCCTCTGGCTGCAAGTAGTTTCACATACAGTCTGATTAGGGGAGGAATTTACTCAAGGCCACGGAGATAAGAAAGAATGACACATACATCATAAACCTAAGGAGTCTGTGTGAATACACGCTTGCCTGAACAGTTTCAGAAGCGAAGCCAAAATACAGTCTGAGATCTTTGAACATCCAAGCAACGTTGTCAGCCAGTCCAATGGTCCGAGTTTCCGGATTTCCAAGCAGAAGTCACAGAACAAGAGATCAGCAACAACACACACACACAAAACTCCAAGGAATCAGCGCTTGTTCCTGACAAATACCTCTCCCTACAGCGTCTTCTTAAATCTCAGTCTCCAGGAGTGCCTTGTGGAGAAGGGTGGTATATGAATGCAATAGCTGTAAGTTGTGAATAGCAATTGATGGTTTAATGCAATATGTAAGCCCTTCCATTTGTAGATTAATTCATAAATCATGTTTAGACGAGCCCTGGTTAACATGATATGGGGACTTCATCTTTTCCTTTTACACCAAGCTATGAAATAGCTGGTATATATGATGGAGTTCACTGTGTACTCTGGAAAAGCAGCATTCAGAAAATAAATATTCATGCTTGTAACCTGAAGATACCAATTCCCATTCTGTTTGCATTTTAAGAGTAGTAGCTTGACGAGAGCAGAGAGTCATCCCGTTGTTTTCTGACTGATTGCCTAATGTTACAGACAAACCCAGTAATGATTGGATCTGCTACACCACACCACACAACAGAGCCGGGTAGAGTTTCTGTGGATTTTTCCCAGCAAATTCCTAATTCAGCTTTATTTCTCTCCGTTATTATGAATCAGGCCGTCAATTGATCAAAGGTTTTTGTCTCTTGCTTTAACCCATTCATCAAAGTGAAAGCAATATTCGGAAGGCAGTGTAAATGGATCCTTTCCTGTTAAGGCAGCCAACAAGTAATTCTCAGTAAAATTCTTTTAGATGCTTTGCCTGCATCAATAGAGAGATGTAGGAGAATGGCGGAGGCCAACTACCATTCAACTACCAAGCAAAATAAAAATAATCCTCCTCCTCCTCCTCCTCCTCCTCCTCCTCCTCCTCCTCCTCCTCTCTTCAAACCCCACTCCCTTCTAGTACTGATGATGTTACCTAGATAGGTGATGAAATGTCTGCAAGAAAACCACCAAGCTCAGAGAGCACTAAGGTTCCCACAGTCGTTGCTGCTGCTGCTGCTGCTGCTCCTCCTGCTCCTCCTGCTCCTCCTCCTCCTCTCTTCAAACCCCACTCCCTTCTAGTACTGATGATGTTACCTAGATAGGTGATGAAATGTCTGCAAAAAAACCACCAAGCTCAGAGAGCACTAAGGTTCCCACAGTCGTTGCTGCTGCTGCTGCTGCTGCTCCTCCTGCTCCTCCTGCTCCTCCTCCTCCTCCTCTCTTCAAACCCCACTCCCTTCTAGTACTGATGATGTTACCTAGATAGGTGATGAAATGTCTGCAAGAAAACCACCAAGCTCAGAGAGCACTAAGGTTCCCACAGTCGTTGCTGCTGCTGCTGCTGCTCCTCCTCCTGCTCCTCCTGCTCCTCCTCCTCCTCCTCTCTTCAAACCCCACTCCCTTCTAGCACTGATGATGTTACCTAGATAGGTGATGAAATGTCTGCAAAAAAACCACCAAGCTCAGAGAGCACTAAGGTTCCCACAGTCGTTGCTCCTCCTTCTCCTCCTCCTCCTCCTCCTCCCCTCTGCAAACCCCACTCCTTTCTAACACTGATGATGTTATCTAGTTGGGTAATGAAACATCTGCAAAAAGCTCAGAAAGCACCAAGGACCCCTCAATTAAGCCTCAGTTTCTTAATCTGAGCAAAAACATCATAACTGCGGGGTCCTTGGTACTCTCTGAGCTTGATTGTTACAACTTGGTGGAAACAACCAAGCTCAGACCCCACAGTTCAACCCCGAGAGACAAATATCCCCTGTTATTGATGTCTTAAACTGTTGGCTCGCATGGATTGAGCGTCCAAATCTTGGTGCTCTGTAGTGCTTGGGCATTGACTTTAATTATACACCCACCTGTCACGTTGAAAGCCTCCTTGAAGCTCTGTTTGGATGATTGAGGGTGACTTTTGAATTCAGACGTTAAGAGCAGGGAGTCGCCAAACTTGGCATCCTTTAGATGGGTGGACTTCAACTCCCAGAATTCCTCAGCCAGCAGCAGGTGTTGAAATGCACACGTCTTAAGGTTGCCAAGTCTGGAGACTCCCTGCGTTAGAGGATTCACAAATATATCTCCCCCCCCCCCCCGAAATATCATTTCTAATGGGTATCATTATGGGATACTTGCGCTGGCCAATATTGGATTGGTCAGTAAGTCTATGCTGCATTTTGCTCCGCTTTGGAAGAAGGGCTAATCTGCTTCTGCTCTCTCTTGGAGAACATTTTAATATGGATAAGACAGATGTCCACGCTGCTAGCATCGGATGTTCTCGCTTTGACAATATATGAAGATGCAGCCATTTTCTCTTCAACCTGTGTGTTACTTTTAGAATGATGATGGAGGAGGGAGGGGGAAGAATGTGTATGGGGCTTAGTTAGACATAACAACATTGGCAGTAGAGTATTCTTCAAGGTTGTTTGAAATAAGAGGCGATAAGGAATGGCGGTTATGGAACTGGAGGGAAGGTTTGCATTTCAAACTAATTGGAGAATGTGATTTATGACAGTTAATTGGAGGAGGGAATTGTGCTTTGATACTATGTGTTTAGGGGAGGGGAATTCAGATTCTGGCTTCCACTGTGTACGTACTACCATAAGAAAGGCCGAGCGCCAAAGAATGGAGGCCTTTGAACTATGGCGCTAGAGAAGACTCCTGCGAGTCCCCTGGACTGCAAGGCGATCCAACCGGTCAGTCCTAGAGGAGATCAACCCCGACTGCTCTTTAGAAGGCCAGATCCTGAAGTGGAAACTCAAGTCCTTTGGCCACCTAATGAGAAGGAAGGACTCACTGGAGAAGAGCCTGATGCTGGGAAAGATGGAGGGCAAGAGAAGAAGGGGACGACAGAGAAGGAGGTGGCTGGATGGAGTCATGGAAGCAGGAGGCGTGAGCTTCAATGGACTCCAGAAGATGGTAGAGGACAGGGAGGCCTGGAGGAATGTTGTCCACGGGGTCGCGATGGGTCGGAGACAACTTCGCAACTAACAACAATATGTCCGTACCGAAGCTATGCTGCTTGATTAAAGATTCTTTTTAACGTAAACAATGCCTCAAAGTTCTTTGAAGAGTTTCGTCTTTCGGAACCATGACAACAGACACGTCTGCTGGAAAAACGTATCGTGCTTTGCCCTTGATAAAGTGCAGTTTTTGGACCAGCCACAGATATTAACTGCGGAGAAGTTTCACCGAGCATAATAAAAATGTGATTTCCAGCTTATTACTGTGTACACACAGGCAATTAAATATTAATGGATTATCTTGTCTTTTGTTTGCTGTATCCGTTTCAATAGCTTCGGAGCAAAAGGGTTTTCTCCTTAGAATACGTTTTTTTTTCCTTCTCCCTTCCTTTGCAAATATTTTCTTGATTTTCCCCACAAACGTTTTAATGGAATGCGTGTTGAGATGCCCTTCAAGGATGTTTCTGCAGTGTCAGCAAAAAATGAGAATATTAAACTTTTTTTTCTTGGCCTTAAAGTGAAGAGTTATTATATTTGGATCTGCCTAATTTAGATGGATGTGAGCAGGCTTTTCCTAGGCCTATTTAAAAAAATATAAATTTTGAGATTGGTAGATTTCCCACCCACCCCCCCATAAAGGGGCACATTTTGCAGGGAGTAACAGAGTTATACTACTTGGCGTTTCCTTGCCACCGAGAATCTCAAGTGAGCATGAAAGGGATAATATTGAAATTAGTGAAATATTAAAAAGAGACTGGACAATTATCTGATTGAGATGGCATAGGACCTCCTGCTTGAGCAGGGGGCTGAACTAGAAGACCTCCAAGGTCCCTTTCAGCTCTATTCTATTCTATTCTATTCTATTCTATTCTATTCTATTCTATTCTATTCTATTCTATTCTATTCTATTCCATTCCATTCCATTCCATTCTCCATTCTATTCTATTCTATTCTATTCTATTCTATTCTATTCTATTCTATTCTATTCTATTCCATTCCATTCCATTCCATTCCATTCCATTCCATTCTCTATTCTATTCTATTCTATTCTATTCTCTCTTCTCTTCTCTTCTCTTCTCTTCTCTTCTCTTCTCTTCTCTTCTCTTCTACATTCTCTTCTCTTCCCTTCCCTTCCATTCTATTCTATTCTCTCTTCTCTTCTCTTCTCTTCTCTTCTCTTCTCTTCTCTTCTCTTCTCTTCTCTTCTTCTCTTCTACATTCTCTTCTCTTCTACATTCTCTTCTTCTCTTCTACATTCTCTTCTCTTCTCTTCTCTTTTCTTCTACTCTACTCTACTCTACTCTACTCTACTCTACTCTACTCTACTCTACTCTACTCTACTCTACTCTATTCAAGACATCAGAGCTGGCTGGGTGACTTTTGGCCAATCACCAGGAGACAGTGAATTCTAATCCTGCCTTATGGATGAAAGCCAACTGCATGACTTCTGGCCAATCACCGGGAGAGGATGAATTCTACTCCCACCTTGGGCCCGAGAGCTGACCTGGTGACCTTGAGCCACTCACACACCCTCAGCACACGTCACAAGTCTGTTGTTGTGGGGAAAATAGTTGGAGGGAGGAACCTTAAATGTATTCTCTCCCTTGAGTTATCTGTAACAATCATGAAGGCAGAATGAAAAACAAATGATGATGGATCATAACCAGCTGAACTTGCATTCTAGATCAACTGTGGCTTCTGAGGGCACAGCCTATTCTCCTTATTAGATAACGTTTCACACACAGATTAAGGGGCTATTGTGATTGCCGTTTTTAATGTTCTTCATCGGCCTGTTGATTGATCTTGGCCCGTAGATCGTATAAAGCTATCGGATTGAAACAAGTCATGATTACATGGGAAGATGAGTTTCGTGCAGCTGAGTTTTTCAGGTTGGCTTGTCTTACTAAATAGCGCTGACCTTCCGTCACCCTTATTCTTTATGTTTGGAAAGCCCAGTTTTGATGCAAACGGACAAATCACGAAGTAATTGATTTATCTAGCGCACTAACACTGCTGCTCATATCCTTCCTGTTTGGTCAGCCTGTCATAACTCTGTTAGGCCCTTTCCCATTTATCCCGTCATGCCAGTGTCGTTGCTGCTGCGGCCACTAAAAACACCCACACCCACACCCACAAACTGACAAACACAAAAGAAAAGAAAACACCCTTGTAATTTGACTGTAGCTGGTTGCCCCTTTCTACTCCATCTCCAGTGAACCCAAGTCTTAGCTAGATAGAGCATCAGTGGTTTTAACCAGTCTAGAAATGAAAGCCAAATTGTACAGGTTTTGAAAGCTACCTTAACCTTGTGATTTTCCCTTCAGGTCGCTTGACTGACTGCTCAAAACTGTTAGAGCAGAACCTGAGAAGGAAATAGACAAAACCACTTTTGCTTCTACTCATGGATTATTATGGCAAGTCAGGGGAGGTGATAGGCAGGACTGTCTTACTACTCTCTCTGATTACTCACAAACGGTGTAATCCTTTCTCATAGCGTGCTGGAGACAGGCAAAGTTGATGAGAAAGTGCATGGGAAAGAAAAAAAGAAAGGAAGGAAGGAAGGAAGGAAAGAAAGAAAGAGAAAGGAAGGAAGGAAGGAAGGAAGGAAGGAAGGAAGGAAGGAAAAGATGCAAGTAGTTGTGAACTTAACAACCATTCCTTTAGCACAGGGGTCTTCAAACTTGGCCCTTTTATGACATGTGGACTTCAACTCCCAGAATTCCTCAGCCAGGCACGCTGGCTGAGGAATTCTGGGAGTTGAAGTGCACGGGTCATAAACGGGCCAAGTCTGAAGACCTCTGGCTTATATGGTCCATGCTGGCTGAGGAATTCTGGGAGTTGAAGTCCACTAGACCTATTGGGTGAAGCTGCCCAGAATCACCTTGTAGAGGAGATGAATCAGAATCAGAATAGAGCTGGAACGGACCTTGGAGGTCTTCTAGTCCAACCCCCTGCTCAGGCAGGAATCCCTATACCATTTCAGACAAGTGGTTGTCCAGTCTCTTCTTAAAAACCTCCAGTGTTGGACCACCCACAACTTCTGGAGGGAAGCTGATTAATTCCACTGATTAATTGTCCTGACTGTTAGGAAGTTTCTCCTTAATTCCACGTTGCTTCTCTCCTCAATGAATTTCATTCACTGTTTCTTGTCCTGCCTTCTGGTGCTTTGGAAAATAAGTGGGCTCCCCTCTTCCTGGAATCACTGCTATCACGTCCTTCTATTGGCGTAAAGATGGGTGGCATAACAATTTAATAAATCCAATAAATAGAAATAAAAGGCTCTTTCTCTCTTCTTTTTCAGGACATTGTCCACCAGTGACAATGTGGAGGACAGAGAACACGAGAAGGCTCGTCTGGAAGAGGCGTATGAGAAATGTGACCGTAATCTGGACGAGTTGATTGTTCAGCACTACAACGAACTTATGACTGCCATCTCCACCTACCAGAGCATCACGGAACGTATCACCACTTCTCGCAACAAAATCAAGCAGGTGAAATTCAAGGCGGGAGATTTTTTTTCCCCAGGGCAAGATTGGCTTTACATTCAAGACCAGCACCGCCTACGACGCAGGCTAGGCCAGGGGTAGGCAACTTTGGCTTATTTATGAATGGTGGACTTCAACTCCCAGAATTTCTGAGCCGGCCATGATGAGGGGAAAGGGAGAGGTTTCCAAGCTGAGCCAGGCTGGCTCAGGAATTCTGGGAGTTGAAGTCCACCAGTCATGAAGAGACCATAGTTCCCCCCATGCTGGCTCAGGAATTCTGGGAGTTGAAGTCCACGAATCATAAAAGAGCCAAGGTTGCCTACCCCGGTCTAGGAGGCTCACTACTTAGGACAGGAGGAGTTAGGTCAGGGGTAGGCAACCGTGTATCTTTCATGACTGGTGGACTTCAACTCCCAGAATTCCTGAGCCAGCATGGCTCAGCTTGGAAACTTCTCCCTTTCCCCTCAGCATGACTGGCTCAGGAATTCTGGGAGTTGAAGTCCACAAGTCATAAAAGAGCCAAGGTTGCTACCCCTGTCCTAAGTCCTCCTGTTCTAAGTGGTGAGCCTCCTAGACCAGGGGTAGGCAACCTTGGCTCTTTTATGACTGGTGGACTTCAACTCCCAGAATTCCTGAGCCAGCATGGCTCAGCTTGGAAACCTCTCCCTTTCCCCTCAGCGTGTCTGGCTCAGGAATTCTGGGAGTTGAAGTCCATCAGTCATAAAAGAGCCAAGGCTGCCTACCCCTGGACTAGGAAAACGTTGAATGAACGCCATACGAATGGAGCTCTTCCTTCTTTTCTCCAAGTTCAGTGATAGGTGCCAAACACTACACCTGGGGTGAAACCCATGCTGTGTGTGTGTGTTTGGTTGTAGGCATGCATAAGACAGATATGGTAATGTCCTTCCCTGGGCTGGTGGGCAAATTAATTTCTGAAAAGCTAATTGAGGCTGTAGCTTACCTGGAATCTGTGCTCACCGATCAGATATGTGCCTTCCGGCTTCAGTTACCGCAGCGAGAATAAAAAATGCACTCTGCGCGCAGCCAGAATAACACACTTTATTTACCCTTGGATTTCCCTCGAAATGCAGGCAGTCCTCGACTTGCAACCGTAATGGATGCACATCTGTGCAAAACACACAATGTGTGAACTGAATCTGAATCAACTTCGGCCCTGGAGGAGGGACGCAGAGGGATGGCTGCTAGACCCAGAGAGGGCTGAATGTGTTGGGGTGTGGGAGGAAAGGGAAGCTGCTGGCGTTTCTGCAGAGAAGTGCCCACATTTCTCTTGGGACTCTTCCTCCTCCCCCTTGTGAACTCTTCAGATCCATTTAGTATCTCTAAGAGGGGAGTGAGGGCAGTCTGGTCCCTTCCAAGGAGAGCGGTCCATTTCAAGGATTGATGGACAAGGTGCAGCTCTGTGTGCGGAGACAAAGATCAATTAGACAAGATTCGAAATAAAGCACGGTCCAGGCTAACTCAAACACAATTAAGCCCTGCTACAGGTCAGAAGCAGAAGCAGAGGCAGAAGGACCTTGAGGGGCTGCCTTGAAATCTCCACAGCGGATGAAGGACTTTGGGGCATTTACTGTTGCTGCTTAGATTCAGTCATTGTGTAGTGGAGAGATTTTCCTTAACCTTTAGGGAAGTGACTCACGGCTTTGTATTGCTCCTCTCCGTTCCTCTCCTCTCCTCTTCTCTTCTCCCCCTCACCTTCTCTTCTCCTCTCCTCTCTTCTCCTCTCCTCTCCTCTCCTCTCCTCTTCTCCCCCTCACCTTCTCTTCTCTTCTCCTCTCCTCTCCTCTCCTCTCTCCCTCCCTTTGTCTCCTCTTCCCCTCCCCTTCTCTTCTCTTCTCTTCCTCTCCTCTCCCTCTTCTCCTCTCTCCCTCCCTTTGTCTTCTCTTCCTCTCCTGTTCTCCTCTCCCCCTCCCTTTCTCTTCTCTTCTCTTCTCCTCTTCTCTTCTCCCCCTCACCTTCTCTTCTCCTCTCCTCTCCTCTCTCCCTCCCTTTGTCTTCTCTTCCTCTCCTCTTCTCCTCTCCTCTTCTCTTTTCTCTTCTCTTCTCTTCTCTTCTCTTCTCTTCTCTTCTCTTCTCTTCTCTTCTCTTCTCTTCTCTTCTCTTCTCTTCTCTTCCTCTCCTCTCCTCTCCCTCTTCTCCTCTCTCCCTCCCTTTGTCTTCTCTTCCTCTCCTCTTCTCCTCTCCTCTCCCCCTCACCTTCTCTTCTCCTCTCCTCTCCTCTCTCCCTCCCTTTGTCTTCTCTTCCTCTCCTCTTCTCCTCTCCTCTTCTCTTTTCTCTTCTCTTCTCTTCTCTTCCTCTCCTCTCCTCTCCTCTCCCTCTTCTCCTCTCTCCCTCCCTTTGTCTTCTCTTCCTCTCCTGTTCTCCTCTCCTCTCCCCCTCACCTTCTCTTCTCCTCTCCTCTCTCCCTCCCTTTGTCTTCTCTTCCTCTCCTCTTCTCTTCTCTTCTCTTCTCTTCCTCTCCTCTCCTCTCCTCTCCCTCTCCTCCTCTCTCCCTCCCTTTGTCTTCTCTTCCTCTCCTGTTCTCCTCTCCTCTCCCCCTCACCTTCTCCTCTCCTCTCCTCTCTCCCTCCCTTTGTCTTCTCTTCCTCTCCTCTCCTCTTCTCTTCTCTTCTCTTCTCTTCTCTTCCTCTCCTCTCCTCTCCTCTCCCTCTTCTCCTCTCTCCCTCCCTTTGTCTTCTCTTCCTCTCCTGTTCTCCTCTCCACTCCCCTCACCTTCTCTTCTCCTCTCCTCTCCTCTCTCCCTCCCTTTGTCTTCTCTTCCTCTCCTCTCCTCTTCTCTTCTCTTCTCTTCTCTTCTCTTCCTCTCCTCTCCTCTCCTCTCCCTCTTCTCCTCTCTCCCTCCCTTTGTCTTCTCTTCCTCTCCTGTTCTCCTCTCCTCTCCCCCTCCCTTTCTCTTCTCTTCTCTTCTCTTCTCTTCCTCTCCTCTCCTCTCCCTCTTCTCCTCTCCTCTCCCCCTCCCTTTGTCTTCTCTTCTCCTCTCTTCTCCTTTCCTCCTCTCTTTGTCTTCTCTTCTCATCCCTCCTTTCCTCTGTCCTCTCCTCTCTTCCCACATTCTCCTTCCTCCTCTCCTCTCCTACCCTACCCTACCTTCCCCTCTCCTCTCTTTCCCCCATTCTTTCTCCACTCCTCCCCCTCTTCCCCTCCCCTCTCCCAACTTCCCTTCCTCTTTTTTCTTTTCCTCTTTTCTTCTGCCTTTCCCTCAAACATGGGTCTGTTAAACGACCAACCGTCCATGTCTGCATCCTCTCTTTCACCCTGTAGAAACTCTGCTGAAGTTTTTTTTTTTTTTCTATTGCGTGTGTTACATTGGCCTGTGTCCTTGAGGCAAATGCTGGAAAGGGGAGGGGTGGGCTAAAAATCGGCCCTGGTGCTTGCTGTTTTTTTCAGCCTCTGAGTTCTTTTTTTTTTTTTCCAGAATTATCCTTTGCTTGAGCCACCAAAGGTCAGTGAGGGTTATCAATCTTTTCTTGCATTATTAATCCTCCCATCAGGCTTGAGAGAGAGGCTAATACAGGATATAGGGGTGAGTGTGCTTGAGTGACAGAGACTGAACCTGTCAAGATTGAAAGCCGGGCTCTGTATAATCCATCTCTACTTCCTAAATTCTAGAACCGGGCAACGAAAAAAAGGGAAAAATCGCCTGTAAGCAGATGGACAAAAGATTGGCCTGCTTCATGATTAACACAGGGCGTGGCTTTCCTCTGCCTTTTTAGCTGAGGCTAATCGTTTCTGCTACTGATTTATTAGCCCTAATATCTAATTAGAACTCAAGTTATAAGAGACACGTTCCCAGATGGCAGCTGGAAAAAAAACTTTCTAACAATCTGGGCAGCCTTTCAGTGGCACCAGCTGCCCTGGGCCAGAGATAGGCAACCTGGGCTCTTTTATGACTCCTGGACTTCAACTCCCAGAATTCCTGAGCCAGCCATGCTGAGGGGAAAGGGAGAGGTTTCCAAACTGAGCCATGCTGGCTCAGGAATTCTGGGAGTTGAAGTCCACCAGTCATAAAGCAGCCTAGGCCTAAGGCAGGCAACCTTGGCTCTTTTATGACTGGTGGACTTCAACTCCCAGAATTCCTGAGCCGCTATGGCTCAGCTTGGAAACCTCTCCCTTTCCCCTCAGCATGGCTGGCTCAGGGATTCTGGGAGTTGAAGTCCACCAGTCATAAAAGAGCCAAGGTTGCCTACCTCTGTCTTAAGTCCTCCTGTTCGAAGTGGTGAGCCTCCTAGATCAGGGATAGGCAACCTTGGCTCTTTTATGACTGGTGGACTTCAACTCCCAGAATTCCTGAGCCAACATGGCTCAGCTTGGAAACCTCTCCCTTTCCCCTCAGCATGGCTGGCTCAGGAATTCTGGGAGTTGAAGTCCACCAGTCATAAAAGAGCCAAGGTTGCCTATCCCTGCCCTAGACAAACTGGGATTCCTTTTTTTCCCCCCCTTTGGCTGAATATGTTCACATGAATTTCTCACTAGGTTTAATTTGGATTTCTGGGTAAAGCAGGGGTTGAATTTGGTCGAAAGGGCATTTATCAATGTTGTGACTTTTTAAGAAATACACCTCGACAGGTCGAACTGCAAAACTGCCTTCATTCTTCCATAGACTATGATTCCTTAATGCAGGAAATCTGTGACTTATGGCCACAGCTGAGCCCAAAATTTCTGCTGCGAAGCAAGTTAGCTGTTCAGTGAGTTTGGCCCCATTTTACGACCTTGCTCGCCACCGTTGTTAAATGAATTCCTGCCATTGTGATGTTAGTAACACGGCTATTAAGTGAATCCCCCATGGACTTTGCTTGTTCAGAAGGTCGCCAAATAGGAATCGCGTGAATTTTGATCATGGGACCAGAGGTCATTAACTGTGAAAAATGGTCATTAAGTGCCTTTTTTTTTTCCCCAGTGCCGTTGTAACTTTGAGCGGTTGAGGACTGTGTGTAAATTGGCTGGGGAATTCTGGGAGTTGAAGTCCACATGCCTGAAAGTTGCCAAGGTTGAAAAAACACCGAATTATAGCACAGGAAAAAAAAATGACCCAGAAAATTGGGTTTTGCTCGCAAAGTCTGTTTGATCTGGGACTTAACTGAAAGGCTGATGCCGCGGCTATATGATTTCCCCAAGATGTTATTTGTAACTGTGAAATTGGCACCGCATTTGTGCGGCTGTGTACTGGCTACGATGCAAAAATAGGAGCATAATCTCGTTTTCTTCCAACACATTTTCCTTTTTTTTAGATCCCTGGATATTTGGATAGCTGCGTCCCGTTTCGTAGATTTGTCTTGTCTTAATGATGGGACAGCAGCTTCCTGCTTATCCAAGCAACTGTTTTAGAAAGGATGTTTTTGCCCCAATAATAATAATAATAATAACAACAACAACAATAATAAAGTGGGAAGGGGCCTTGGAGGTCATCTAGTCCAACCCCCTGCTCAGGCAGGAAACCCTATACCATTTCAGACAAATGGCTGTCCAGTCTCTTCTTAAAAACTTCCAGTGTTGGAGAATCCACTACTTCTGGAGGCAGGTTGTTCCACTGGTTAATTGTTCTAACTGTCAGGAAGTTTCTCCTTAGTTTTAGGCTGCTTCTCTCCCTAACAAAACAACAGAATAACAGAGCTGGAAGAGACCTTGGGGGTCATCTAGTCCAACCCCCTGCTCAGACAGGAAACCCTATACCATTTCAGACAAATGGCTATCTAGTCCCTTCTTAAAAACTTCCAGTGTTGGAGCATTCACCACTTCTGGAGGCAGGTTGTTCCACTGGTTAATTGTTCTCACTGTCAGGAAGTTTCTCCTTAGTTCTAGGTTGCTTCTCTCCTTGATTGGTTTTCATCCGTTGCTTCTTGTCCTGCCTTCAGGTGCTTTGGAGAATAGCTTGACTGCCTCTTCTTTGGGGCAGCCCCTGAGATATTGGAAGGCTGCTATCATGTCCTCCCTCGTCCTTCTCTTCATTAAACTAGACATACTGTCTCCCCCCCAAATAGCATTAATTAATATTAATTAAATTGATACACCACCTATCTCACTATTGCCCCTAGCGACTCAATATAATAAATATATAACGAAGCACCTCCTAAATTTCCTACCATCTCAAAAGCTGTTCCGTAGGTCTTGTGGGGCAGCATTGTTTTTCTGGGCTCTGGAACGACTATAATACTGTGTAATAATTTTTGGATCTTGTCACAGGTAAAGGAAGCCTCTGGAGTTTTGTTTTTCCCTACCTTTCAGTGTTTTTGCCAGCATTCACAGCAGCAACACGGAACTGTACAAGATCGGTTGTTGTTTCTTCTTCTTCTTCTTCTTCTTCTTCTTCTTCTTCTTCTTCTTCTTCTTCTTCTTCTTCTTCTTCTTCTTCTTCTTCTTCTTCTTCCTTCTTCCTTCTTCTTCTTCTCATTCTCATTCTCATTCTTCTCCTTCTTCTTCTTCTTCTTCTCCTTCTTCTTCTTCTTCTTCTTCCTTCTTCCTTCTTCTTCTTCTTCTTCTTCTTCTTCTTCTTCTTCTTCTTCTTCTTCTCATTCTCATTCTTCTCCTTCTTCTCCTTCTCCTTCTCCTTCTTCTTCTTCTTCTTCTTCTTCTTCTTCTTCCTTCTTCCTTCTTCTTCTTCTTCTTCTTCTTCTTCTCATTCTCATTCTTCTCATTCTTCTTCTCATTCTTCTTCTTCTTCTTCTTCTTCTTCTTCTTCTTCTCATTCTCATTCTTCTCATTCTTCTTCTTCTTCTTCTTCTTCTTCTTCTTCTTCTTCTTCTTCTTCTTCTTCTTCTTCTCCTTCTCCTCCTCCTCCTCCTCCTCCTCCTCCTCCTCCTCCTTCTTCTTCTTCTTCTTTTGTGAAAAAAAATCCCCAACAACCATCTTTTTGAATATTAAACATCTCTGGATTTGTGTTTCAAGCTTTTTATGTTTCGCCGGTGATAACAACCTCACCGGGGAGGTGTGTTCCCTGTCTGCGGTTCTGCTGTTTTAAAAAGGGAAAGTAGAGGAAAACAGGCAATTTGTATTCCGAGACCAAAACAACAGCGAGAAAAGCCATTACTACCTTGTGCATTGTGTTGTTTTTAAACTACATTAGAGGTGTTTCCGGGCATGGAATAGATTTGGAGTTACTTATAGCTGGGTCCCACTTCTTGGTTTTTAGTCTCATCCTTTCTGGTTTGGACTCACGAGCTCACTGCTATGAAATTGATTTTTTTTTTTTTTTTTAGGATTTGTGCTCCTTTCCTTCAGCAGCGCTATCGTTCAACTGACTCTGCTGGCTGATGGTTCAGTGTTTCCCCCTTTATCATTGGAGATCCTAAACTAATCAAGGAGAGAAGCAAAGTCCTAGAACCAAGGAGAAATTTCCTAACAGGGGAACCTTTTGCCTCCAAAAGTTAGGGATGCTCCCACACTGGAGGGTTTTTTTGAATGAAGAGACCAGACAGCCACTTGTCTGGAATGGGAAAAGGATTTCCTGCCTGAGCAAGGGGTTGGACTAGTCTCTTCCAGCTCCATTCTGATTAAATTGATTGAAGATAGATAGATAGATAGATAGATAGACAGACAGACAGACAGACAGACAGACAGACAGACACACAGACACACAGACACACAGACACACAGACGTTGTGGATGCCCCCACACTGGAGGTTTTCAAGGAGAGACTGGACAGCCATCTGTCTGAAATTGTATAGGGGGGGTCTCCTGCTTGAGCAAGGGGTTGGACTAGAAGACCTCCAAGGTCCCTTCCAGCTCTATTCGTAAAATGGGGCCACACTCAACCATTGTCTTGCTTATCATTGGAAATTTGGTCGTAGGACTCCTTTATATTACCTTGGAGGTAATATAATAATAATAATAATAATAATAGTAATAGTAGTAGTAGTAGTAGTAGTAGTAATAATAATAATAATTCTGGATGGTGGATGTGGCAGTGCCTGGAGACAGCAGAATAGACGAGAAAGAACTGGAGAAGATCACAAAATACAAAGACCTACAAATAGAAATAGAAAGACTGTGGCAAAAACAAGCAAGGGTAGTACCAATAGTGATAGGCTCCTTGGGTGCAATCCCAAAACAACTGGAGCACCACTTGAACGCCATTGGCATTGACAAATTCGCCATTAGTCAATTGCAAAAGGCGGCCTTACTAGGAACTGCTTCCATCTTGCGACGATATCTGTAATACCATCAAACATCCACATCTGCCCATCCCAGGTCCTTGGGAAGGACTCGATAGGTGACAATAAAGTTGGAAGGGACCTTGGAGGTCATCTAGTCCAACCCCCTGCTATGGCAGGAAACCCTCTAGCATTTCAGACAAACGGCTGTCCAGTCTCTTCTTAAAAACCCTCCAGTGATGGAGCCTCCACAACTTCTGGAGGCAGGTTGTTCCACCGGTTAATCGTTAATTTCTCCTTACTTCCAGGTCGCTTCTCTCCTTGGTTAGTTTCCATCCGCTGCTTCTTGTCCTGCCTTCAGGCGCTTTGGAAAATAAATTGACCCCCCCTCTCCCTTCTTTGTGGCAGCCCCTCAACCACTTTGTGTTCTCCCCCCCCTCCCCCCCAACCCGCAGGTCAAGGAGAACCTCCTCTCCTGCAAAATGCTGCTGCACTGCAAGCGGGACGAGCTGCGCAAGCTGTGGATCGAGGGGATCGAGCACAAGCACGTCTTGAACCTGCTGGACGAGATCGAGAACATCAAGCAGGTGCCGCAGAAGCTGCAGCAATACACGGGGAGCAAGCACTACCTGATGGCCACGGACATGCTGGTAAGAGGCGCCCGCCCGCCCTTGAGAGACAGCTGTCACATTCCCCGTCCACGAGATCCGCTATCAGGACTGGAGAGTAATTACCTTCTGCCGTCGGCTGGCCAACTGCATTGTCCTCTCTGCCTGTCTCTTTGGCGCTCTTCTGTCACTCACTCCCTTTTTTTAAAAAACAAAAAACCCTCCACTCTATTAACCTCTTTGGAGGCTTTGAAAGCGCCGATGACTTTGACCTCCTGTCGTTAACCTCCCATTCTTGTCCTCTCCTGTCTTGTCTCTTGTTTCCATGTTTGGTGTCTGTTCCTTTTCTCTCCCAACACTTCATTTCTTTACCCCCCCCCCCCCAGGAACCCTTCGGCTGTCTAGTCTACCTTCTTAGCGTCTTTTTTCTTTAACAGCTTGGGAAGCTTCCCTTTTCATAGCCTTTTCTGCACAGGGTGTTATTTCTTTCTTCATTTTCGTTTTGGGGCAATGGATGGATACACCTGCCTCGTCTTAGTACTGCTCTCCTGTAGCTTTCTACCTGGGTCTCAAAGTTCTCTCATACATACATGTTGGGAGGGAGGGGGGTTTGTGGAGAGGAGGAGGAGGAGGAGGAGGAGGAGGAGGAGGAGGAGGAGAACTGTGAGATCCTGGATGCTCTCTGAGCTTGGTGGTTTTTGTGCAGACATTTCATGACCCAACTAAGTAACATCATCAGTATTAGAAGGGAGTGGGGCTTGTGGAGAGGAGGAGGAGGCGGAATAGGAGGGGGGGGAGGAGGAGGGGGAGGATGTGGAGGACGAGGAAAAAGACAGTGGGGTCCCTGATGCTCTCTGAGCTTGGTGGTTTTGCTTGCAGACATTTCATGACCCAACTAGGGAACATCATCAGTGCTAGAAGGGAGTGAGGGAGGAGGAGGAGGAGGAAGAGGAGGAGGAGGAAAACGACGACTGTAGAAGAACTGTGGGGTCCTTGGTGCTCTCTGGTGGTTTCCTTGCAGATGTTTCATGACCCAGCTAGGTAGCATCATCAGTGTTAGAAGGGAGTAAGGTTTGTGGAGAGGAGCAGAAGGAGAAGGGGAAGGACTGTGGGGTCCTTCTAGCACTGATGATGTTACCTAGTTGGGTCAAGAAATGTCTGCAAGAACCAAGCTCAGACAGCACCAACCCCACATTCTTCCTCCTCCCCCTCCTCCTCTTCCTCCTCCCACCAACAAGCCCCACTCCCTTCTAGCACTGATGATGTTACCTAGTTGGGTTATGAAACGTCTGCAAGAAAAGAATCAAGCTCAGAGAGCACCAATCCCATATTCCTCCTCCTCCTCCTCCTCCTCCTCCTCTTCACAAACCCCACTCCCTTCTAGCACTGATGATGCTCCCTAGTTGGGTCATGAAACGTCTGCAAGAAAACCACCAAGTTCAGAGAGCACCAAGGACCCCACTGTCGTCATCATCTTCCTCTTCCTCCTCCTCCTCCTCCTCCTCCTCCTCCTCTCCACCAACCCCACTCCCTTCTAGCACTGATGATACTCCCTAGTTGGGTCATAAAACGTCTGCAAGAAAACCACCCAGCTCAGACAGCATCCAAGACCCCTCATTTCAACCCTGCACTACGAAGATTCCCCTTTATTAAAACCTCCCTAAAGATTTATTCCGAGTCCTTTCCGTGCAGGAGAATCCCTTTGGAGTCTGCCATCTCCTCTCTTTTTAAAACCCTTCCCGTTATAGACGATCTAGAAGGCAGCTCTTTAAGTTCAACCTTCTTAAGCCTCTTTCTGGCTTCATAGCAGAATGAAGCCATTACTAGGGTCCCTGCTTCTGGCTGACTCTATTGTTTTTCATTTGTCTCATCTGTCTAAAATAATTATTAAACTGTCAGGGCTGCACAATGCAGTTTTTTTTGGGGGGGGGGGTGATCTCCCTGTCCTTTGTCCTCAAGGCAAACAGCCATTGGCTTATCAAAAGCCCCCCCCCCCCCAAAGGATTCCAGGAAGGGAGCGATCTGTCTCCGGAGAAATGGGAGAACTGATAAATATTGTTGTCTGTAGCTTTGCGATAGGTGCTGTTCAAATCAGACCTTTGCCGGCATTGTGCGCCTCGCATTTCGGCGGTTCGTCCTTGGCATTCCACTCACATTAATTGAAGTTAATTTTGCCACTGAAGCGTGTTTCCAACCTCTGCATTTAAATTGAAATTTTAATTCCCTCATTGTTTGGCCAAGACGTCTGAAGATGGCTTGTTACAGGTTTCATTATCACTCAGAAAACACTCCAGCTGCTTCTAATGTGCAGTGATTCATTTTGGGAAGACTTATTCAATGGAAGGAAGGAAAAACCTTTTTTCCCCCAGAAGCCGGAGCGAAGAAGCGGCTGGCACTTGTGTGGAGCTGGATGAAGAAAAATGCACTTTGGCAGCTGTCTGTCAGGAACCCGCCTAACGTGTGCAGAAGTGAGCTTTCCATGTTATCAGCAGGATGTTCCGTGTCAGTGTTTCAGGACTACGTTCAGGAACAATGATTTTGAAGGCTGCCCTATTCGCCACTCGGGTACAAGACGATGGTGTATCCTGCTAGCAAGTGTCATGCCGGTGCTAACAAATAAGTTGGGTTATTCAATAAGAATAAGGGTTGGAAGGGACCTTGGAGGTCTTCCAGTCCAGTGGTTCTTAAACTTTTTGAACGAATCGCCCCCTTGAGCCAATGAGGACGTTTATTTATTTATTTTATTTATGAGACTTATGTACCGCTTTAAGTGCAAACACTCTCTAAGCGGTGTACACCAGTAAGCAATGTATATATATATTTTACATTGCCCCCAACAATCTGGGTCCTCATTTTACCTACCCCGGAAGGATGGAAGGCTGAGTCAACCTTGAGCCGGTGAGATTTGAACCGCTGACCTGCTGAACACAGTCAGCTAAAGTGGCCTGCAGTGCTGCACTCTTAACTGCTGCGCCACCTCGGCTCTTCACCACATTGGAAGAAAAAGATTATGGATTGTAGGAGATAACCAGGCTGAGTCCAAGGGAGGAGTCAAATATGTCATAAATCACGAATCCCTGCGTGCTCGTAAGAGATCTACGTCCAGCCCACCTTGAATGCCGCCTGATCTCCCACTCATTTCCGTCCCCAAATGTCTGTTTGTCTGTCTGTCTGTCTGTCTGTCTGTCTGTCTGTCTGTCTATCTATCTATCTATCTATCTCATCTCTCCTCTTTCATTTATCATCTATATATACACACACATATTTCTGAACCATTTATCTCCTTGAAAGAGGGACTGGTTTGTCTACAATAAAATATCAAAATATAAAACATCTATCTATCTATCTATCTATCTATCTATCTATCTATCTATCTATCTATCTATCTATCTATCTATCTATCTACCTACCTACCTACCTACCTACCTACCTACCTACCTACCTACCTACCTACCTACCTACCTACCTCTATCACCTATCTATCACCTATCTATCATACTGTCTGTCTGTCTGTCTATCTATCTATCTATCTATCTATCTATCTATCTATCTATCTATCTATCTATCTATCTCATCTCATCTCATCTCATCTCATCTCATCTCTCCTCTTTCATTTATCGTCTATATACACACACACATATTTCCGAACCATTTATCTTCTTGAAAGAGAATCCGGTCTGTTTACAATAAAATATCAAAATATAAAACGGTACATGCAAATTAAAACTTTGAGAGTTAAAAAAAAATAGAATAAGGGTTTTTTTTAAAAAAAACCACAATTTTTATTTTTATTTAATTTTTCTTTAATTAATCATTCATATCGGAATCCTTAGAGGGACATTTTTTCTTCCGTGGTTTATCTGCCCGCTCTGGATGCATGTGCTTGTCTGCCTCCGCCCGTGTTGTGTGGCAATCTCAAGGATCCATCGAGGCTTCGTTCTTCTCTAAATTTGTCACCTGAGTCGAGTGAGAGTGCGCAAACCTTTGATTTAAAACTCCGGGCCGAAGACCCTCACCCTAACTCTTCCCACGAACACGGTTCGGTCTTCTTCAATCAATGGCAATAAATGTCTAGTCTTGAGGAAAGCCGAAGGGGAGCTGATGTTGACTGGGGAGGTCGCCTATTTTAATCTGGTGTTCTGGCCTTGATAAATACCTGACCTTCATCACAGGGGGCTTATTAATAAATAAGAGTTACGTTACCCATTAGCAGCGATGACTAGATTTAGTATCGGATCTGAGGCCTGGATCGAAGGGAAGAAGAGAGATGGGGTGGCCGGCCTTGGGTGAAAGGATGGCTGTATACATTTGCACGTAAAAAGAAAGGGGTCAAGGATTGGGGTCAGGAGGAGACCAACAACTGCGCAGGGACTTCAGCGAATATAATTTAGGCCTTTGGTATTTTTTTTTTTCTTATTTTGGAGGCCATCACGCTAAAGGAGAGTAGCTTTGTGGAAAATGAGCTTCAGGAGCTGACGCCT
>JAKSXO010000157.1:275000-329645 GCA_024509115.1 Crotalus helleri
GAAACCCTATACCATTTCAGACAAATGGCTGTCCAGTCTCTTCCTAAAAACTTCCAGTGTTGGAGCACTCACGGCTTTTGGAGGCAGGTAATTGTTCTAACTGTCAGGAAGTTTCTCCTTAATTCTAGGTTGCTTCTCTCCTTGATTAGTTTCCATCCATTGCTTCTTGTCCTGCCTTCAGGTGCTTTGGAGAATAGCTTGACTCCCTCTTTTTGGGGGCAGCCCCTGAGATATTGGAAGACTGCTATCACGTCACCCCTCGTCCTTCTCTTCATTAAATTAGACCTACGCAATTCCAGCAACCGATCCTTATGTGTTTTAGCCTCCAATCCCCTGATCATCTTTGTTGCTCTTCTCTGCACACTTTCTAGAGCCTCAGCATCTTTTTTACATCGTGGTGATCAAAACTGGATGCCGTATTCCAGGTGTGGCCTTACCAAGGCCTTGTAAAGTCATCTACTCCAACCCCCTGCTCAGGCAGGAAACCCTACACCATTTCAGACCAATGGCTGTCCAGTCTCTTCTTAAAAACTTCCAGTGTTGGAGCATTCACTGCTTCTGGAGGCAGGTTGTTCCACTGGCTAATTGTCCTCACTGTCAGGAAGTTTCTCCTTCGTTCCAGGTTGCTTCTCTCTTTGGTTAGGTGCTTAGCAACTTGAAGGTACGTGGACTTCAACTCCCAGAATTCCCCAGCCAGCGTGCTATGTGGGCAACTCTGGGAGCTGATGCCCACCCATCTTAAAAAGTGAACAAGATTGAAAAATATTAATCCAGAGGATAAAATAGGGTCACCTCTGATGTCTGCCTGGCTTCGCGCATACTCTCTTAAGTAAGGAAAACAACATTATTATTCCGACGCTGATTTCATGACTTCATCCTAGTGATGGGACTACACGACTTCTTCCAAATCTTATTCACGGTTGGGATAAGGAAGATATGTTTTAAGCATGCAGAGGGAAACCCATTGGGTCTTTTCAAATATCTGTTTTTGAGCGTGCTGTCTGGGCTGTAGCCATTCTTCATTCCCTCTTTCCTTTCTTCAGAATCAGGATCAGAAGAGAGCTGGAAGGGATCTGGGAGGTCATCCAGTCCAGCCCTCTGCTCAAGCAGGAAACCCTATACCAGAGATGGCGAACCTTTTGGAGACCACGTGCCCAAACTGTAACCCAAAACCCACTTATTTATCGCCAGGTGCCAGGTGGGCGTGGCTGTGGTGGTCATGGCAGACTGGGTGGGTGTGGTCAAGGTGGACATGGTCACCTCGCTGTTGCTCGTATGGAGGGACGCCTGTGGGGGCAGGGCAGGATTGGGGGAGATCCAGGGGGTCTCAGGCAGGTGGGGCAGTGGGCAGGAGGCTCGCCCTGTGGGGTGAGGCGAGGCGAGGCAGGACAGGGGTGCCATTGTCGCAGGGCAAGGCAAGGCGGGCTGGGGTGACTGCTACCTGACACCATCGGCCCCCCCACACCGAGGCCAGCAAGCGCATGGGGGCCGACAGTGTCCGTCAGCAGCCACAGCCTGCCGGCCCCTTGACCGGCACACTCTGGGGCTC
Source organism: Crotalus helleri (assembly GCA_024509115.1). NCBI lineage: Eukaryota > Metazoa > Chordata > Lepidosauria > Squamata > Viperidae > Crotalus > Crotalus helleri. Next base: position 276,550 of record JAKSXO010000157.1, read on the forward strand.
TACAGCCCGTCACCAGCAGTTCAGGGAAGCCACCTCTGAGCTGGACGGCCGTTGGACAACTGAGGAGGTGATGCAATGAGTCGTGCCTGGGAAAAGGAGAGCATGTGAGGCCAGGAGGGATGGGACAGGGGGGAGGGAAACCAGCTGTGCTGGGGTGTATCCGGCCACGTGGGACCTCGGCAAATTAGCGAGTGGCTGGTTGAAGAGGAGGTTGCCATCTCCGGGGCATGGTGTGCGTGCCCACGGAGAGGACTCTGAGTGCCACCTCTGGCACGCGTGCCATAGGTGCGCCATCACTGCCCTATACCATTTCAGACAAGTGGCTGTCCAGTCTCTTCTTAAAAACTTCCAGTGTTGGAGCATCCACCACTTCTGGAGGCAGGTTGTTCCACCGGTTAATTGTTCTAACTGTCAGAAAATTTCTCCTTAGTTCTGGGTTGCTTCTCTCTTTGTTCAGTTTCCTTCCATCGCTGACTATAGCTAGAAAAAAATGGAGATAATAAAGACAGGAACTCTTGTAGCTATTTTTAAAGGGAGCAGCCCATGTTTATTTCAGCCGGTGTTGAATTGATCTGATTTATGTCTGTCTCCAGAGAAGGAGAAGCAGGAGCTGGCCAGCCACCTTTGTAATTATTTATGTGCTTGGTGCTTAAATGTGATATATCGCTCATTTCCCTGCAGTGTCTGTCTTGCCGTAACTCTAAAGCTGTTGCCTGTCCTTTATTGGATCATTTTATTTATTTAGCATTTATTTATGGCTCTCTTCCGCCTTGGAACTGATTACAGTTCATCAGGACCAGGAGAGCTTCAAGAGGCGATTGGCGTGTCTTTCCCAAACTCTTTTTATTATCACTTAAAAACATTGCAACAGTGTGTAAATGTGCAGTGTGTGCTACCAATGTAGTACAGGCAGTCCTTGACTTACAACCCTTGAGCGACTGTCATAAGCTTCAACGGCGGGGGGGGGGGGAGAGTGACTTACGACCGTGTTTTTTTTTTTACACTACCGATGGTCACGTGATCCAAATTAAGAATGCTCGGCAACTGACATGTACTTATGACGGTTGCAGCACCCGCGATCCCCTTTTGCAACCTTCTGACAAGCAAAATCAATGGGGGAAAGCCCGATTCACTTTGCAACCGTGTTGCGTTAACTGAACATCTGCCGCGATTCCCTTCGCAACCGTGTTGAGAAAAGTCGTTAAGCGGGGCAAAACTCAACAGCTGCGTGGCTTAATAACAGAAAAGTTGGGCTCAAGTTGTGGTCATAAGCCAGTGGTTCTCAACCTTTTTAATGCCGCGACCCCCCAACTGGTCATAAGTCGAGGACTACTCAACCGGTCGTAAGTCAAGGACTACTCAACTGGTGCAGCACCGTTTGCAGAATGGGACTTTTGGTGGGCTCAGCAGGGCAGAGACAGCCTGGACAATTCCTATTGGCTTTTGAAAGCCAATAGAATTAGACTCTATTCAAGAGAGTCTATTCTATTGGCTTTCAAAAGCCAATAGAATAAAAGGGAGGAGGACAGCTAAGGAAAAGGGGAAAAAAATGGCGGACTGCGTTGTTTGGCGACCCCCGTGAAATGGTTGTTCGACCCCAAATGGGGTCCTGACCCACAGGTTGAGAACTGCTGTCATAAGCGAAAGGCTACCTGCTACTGTGTTTCTTTATTCCTTGAGCTTTTGTGTATATTTTGTACATTAAACAAATGATATTCTTACATACCCTTCTTGCCCAAGAAATGCAAACTCTGATTTGTTTTATTTGTCGAGCTTCACAGATAAGTCGCCAAATGCAGATGGAAGCACTGTGTTTATGTATTTAGAAAAAAAGCCTCAAGTTAAGAAAGACAAAAGCTGTTTTTGCTATTGTTAGTTTGCTAATAGACTACATACAGTCAAAGAAATTATTTGCCGTTTGTTTTCTAAGCCTAAATTTCGAAACTGTTTTTGAAGGCAAAGCCTGCAGAAAATGTGTTTAAATGTTTCTTTCGTTTCTGATGAGAATTCATTCTTAGAAAGTACATTCTTGGCTAACTTTTCTATAGTTGAATAGGATAGCCTTCAGCTTGGATGTCCCCAAGGGACCCTAAGATGCAAAACAAAGGCATATTAATAATAATAATAATAACAACAACAACAACAACAACATCCACGTCTGCCTATCCCAGGTCCTTGGTAAGGACTCGATTGGTAGGCAAAATGCCAAATCCAGTCTGAACATCTGGCTGACTGTGCGATGGTGATAATAATAATAAAGTTGGAAGGGACCTTGGAGGTCATCTAGTCCAGCCCCCTGCTCAGGCAGGAAACCCTATACCATTTCAGACAAATGGCTGTCCAGTCTCTTCTTAAAAACTTCCAATGTTGGAGCATTCACCGCTTCTGGAGGCAGGTGGTTCCACTGGTTAATTGTTCTCACTGTCAGGAAATTTCTCCTTAGTTCCAGGTTGCTTCTCTCCTTGATCAGTTTCCATCCGTTGCTTCTTGTCCTGCCTTCAAGGTGCTTTGGAGAATAGCTTGACTCCCTCTTCTTTGGGGCAGCCCTTGAGATATTGGAAGACTGCTATCATGTCCCCCCCTCATCCTTCTCTTCGTTAAACTAGACATCCCCAATTCCAGCAGCCGTTCCTTATCTTTTTGCATATCCCTTTTGTAAGATTGTCGAATTCTCACAGTGGATGAAAGACATCTCATGGATTGGGGAAATGAAATGAAATGAAAATAAAATCCTGTGGGCTTTGTTTGTGATTTCCTCCTGAAACTTTCCAGTTTTGAAAAAGAGTATTAAACGGTTAAAGGTCTCCCACGCGCAAAATACCTTTTCACGATCCGCTGCCGCGGCAGAAACAGTAGAGCTTACAAACAAAGGTGTCTTTTTCCTTCCTCTTTTTAAAGCTGTCTGTATCTTACAGTTGGGGGAATGTTTTAACCTCACGACATGCACTCCTCTGATCCTAAAGAACATTTCAGCTGACACTTTTGTTCTGACACAAAGTGATATTACACGCTCGGTAGCGCATCGCACTCGGAAAGTACTCGACAACTGGGATTTGGGAGGAATTGCCGGTCCTGGCATATATTTTTTTTCATTTTAGAAAGGACAAATTTAGAAATGTAAGAGAGTCAATTTGGTCTGGTAGCCAAAAAAGCAGGAGACGGTGAGTTCTAGTTCCGCTTTAGGCGTGAAAACCGGTTGGGTGACTTTGGGCCAATCAGCAGGAGTGAGTGAGTTCCAGTCTCACTTTAGGCATGGAAGTAAATTGGGTCACTTCGGGCCCATTGCTAGAAGACTGTGAGTTCTAGTCCCGCCTTAGGCATGAAAACTGACTGGTTGACTTTTGGCCAGTCGCTAGGAGATGGTGAATTCTAGTCCTACCTTAGGCATGAAAGCCAGCTGGGTGACTTTGGGCCAATCACCAGGAGACGGTGAGTTCTAGTCCCACCATAGGAATGAAAGCTGTCTGGGTGACTTTGGGCCAATCACCAGGAGACAGTGAGTTCTAGTCCCACCATAGGAATGAAAGCTGACTGGGTGACTTTGGGCCAATCACCAGGAGACAGTGAGTTCTAGTGCCACCATAGGAATGAAAGCTGACTAGGTGACTTTGGGCCAATCACCAGGAGACGGTGAGTTCTAGTCCTACCTTAGGCACAAAAGCTGTCTGGGTGACTTTGGGCCAATCACCAGGAGACGGTGAGTTCTAGTCCCACCATAGGAATGAAAGCTGACTGGGTGACTGAGTCCCTTTTCCCCAATGCTGTTGTAACCCCAAACGGTCACTAAATGAACTGCTGTAACGCGAGGACCCCCTGTATTTTGGAAAATCAAACGAACGAATCGAGGCGCTTGGACGAAAATCTCATAACATCCGCCGTGAGACCCAGCCATCCGGTTGAAGCTACCGTACCCCCTGGACGCAAGGAGATCAGTTGATCCCTCTTTTGCAATTAATGCAAAACGAACGAAATTACTTTTTCTCTTTTAAACTGAATAATTTCCCAAGGATACATTTCCTGGGGGAGCGATTTTAAAGCTCTCCAGACCTCGCCCTCGATCTTCAACTTGTCTCAGGGCGAGGCGGAGAGCAGGGCTCTGAATAACACTTCACACGCTTCAGGCATGTTCATGCATATGTAGATGAGTCTTTCCGGTCCGGCATGGATTCCCCAGACGAGCATTCAGGTGGCGTCGGAGAGCCTGGAATTAGAGACTCAAGTCAAGTGTTCAAGCCCATCACCGGACGCTGATGAATTCACGAAGAGCCATAAATAAGTCTTGCGCCGTGATTGGGAAGAGGACTCTCTTAACGGGGTCTCTAAGATTTTAGGTCGGTATTAAATGGAAATATTGAAAATATTAGAAAGAGTACAGAGAAGAGCAACAAAGATGATCAGGGGACTGGAGGCTAAAATATACAAGGAACGGTTGCTAGAATTGGATATGTCTAGTTTAACGAAGAGAAGGACGAGGGGGGACATGATAGCAGCGTTCCAATATCCCAGGGGTTGCCCCAAAGAAGAGGGAGTCAAGCTATTCTCCAAAGCGCCTGAAGGCAGGACAAGAAGCAACGGATGGAAACTAATCAAGGAGAGAAGCAACCCTAGAACTAAGGAGAAACTTCCTGACAGTTAGAACAATTAACCTGCCTCCAGAAGCGGTGAATGCTCCAACACTGGAAGTTTTTAGGAAGAGACTGGACAGCCATTTGTCTGAAATGGTGTAGGGTTTCCTGCCTGAGCAGGGGTTGGACTAGATGACCTCCAAAGTCCCTTCCAACTTTATTATTATTATTATGGATCATCTCACAATCAGCCAGATGTTCAGACTGGATTTGGCATTTTGTCTGCCTATCGAGTCCTTACCCAGGACCTGGGATAGGCAGATGTGGATGTTTGATGGTATTACAGGTATCGTCGCAGGATGGAAGCAGTTCCTAGTAAGGCCGCCTTTTGCAATTGACTAATAGCGAATTTGTCAATGCCAATGATGTTCAAGTGGTGCTCCAATTGTTTTGGGATTGCACCCAAGGCGCCTATGACTATTGGTACTACCCTTTCTTGTTTTTGCCACAGTCTTTCTGCTTCTATTTGTAGGTCTTTGTATTTTGTTATCTTCTCCAGTTCTAAGGACAATCTCATCAAACAGCTAAAACATACAAAGAACAGCCGCATGATTTGGGTATGGCTATTCTAGAGAAAAGAAGGACCAGGGGGTGACATGATAGCAGTGTTCCAATATCTCAGGGGCTGCCCCAAAGAAGAGGGAGTCAAGCTATTCTCCAAAGCACCTTGAAGGCAGGACAAGAAGCAACGGATGGAAACTGATCAAGGAGAGAAGCAACCTGGAACTAAGGAGAAACTTCCTGACAGCTAGAACAATTAACCAGTAGAACAACCTGCCTCCAGAAGCGGTAAATGCTCCAACACTGGAAGTTTTTAAGAAAAGACGGGACAGCCATTTGTCTGAAATGGTATAGGGTTTCCTGCCTGAGCAGGGGGTTGGACTAGATGACCTCCAAGGTCCCTTCCATCATCATCATCATTATTATTATTATTATAGGCAGCTCTTCGTGCCATTGAGGAGACACGATGGACGGTGAGCTTAAAACCATAAGCCATCACTCTGCATATCTCTCATTATTAAATTGAATTATTGTTTGATTTGCTGCCAGCTCTTGCGGCTGTCCGTTTACCTCCTCTTTCCTTAACATAGCCATGCCTCTGCAAAATGAGATTTATTTACTGATTAAAATAATACGCAGAAAGGAGACACTCTCTTTTTGTGGCCAGTCCTCTCTCTTTTAACCGAGTTGCGATGTATTTACGCTGCTGCTGCCACCGCTGCTCAGGGATAGAGAGCTGACACAATTAAACAGAATTGCTGAAATATTTATCACTATCTAAACGTTATTACGTCCCCTAAGAAGGTCACCTTAAACACCGGGCGAGCTGTAAATTGGAAATATTGCAGTAGCCACCCGTTTGTGCCCGATCTTTGAAACGCACCGGAGTTGGATATGACTCAGTGGAGACCAAATCATTAAAGTATTTAGCAATCCCAGGGTTACAGCTGGCAAGGAAAAAAATCCCCTTTGAGTTTTGAGGTTGACGCTTCAATTGCCCCGTGGACAGAGCGGTCATATTTCTAGGGATTGCTAATTTAATTGACTGTTATTGCAGGAGAAATTTAGAATCATATCCAAGGGGTCTTCTTCAAAATCAATTTCGTCCGCCAAGGCTTTGGCTGAATCCCTTCGTCTTGATCTCATTTTGCTAAATGCAGACTCTTCCTTTCACTCTTCTGCTTTCGTAGTTTATCATTGGGGCTCACTCCTTCTTCCATCTCCTGTTTTTTTTAAGAGAAAAGCTATCTTCTTGTATTATAAATATTTAGAATAGAATAGAATAGAATAGAATAGAATAGAATAGAATAGAATAGAATAGAATAGAATAGAATAGAATAGAGCTGGAAGGAAAGCTCCCCCCCCCCCTCAAGCAGGAGAACCTATATCATCTCAGACAAGTGATTCTCTAGACTCTTATTAAAAATCTCCAGGGATGGAGTGTCTACGATTTCTGGTGGCAAGCTGTTCCACTGGTTAATGGTCCTCCCTGTCAGGAAGTTTCTCCTTAATTCCAGGTTGCTTCTCTCTTTGGTCAGTTTCCAACCATTGTTTCTCGTCTTGCCTTCTGGTGCTTTGGAGAATAATGTGACCCCCTCTTCTTTGTGGCAGCCCCTCAAATACTGGAATGCTGCTATCATGTCACCCCCTGGTCCTTCTTTTCTCTAGAATAGCCATACCCAAATCATGCGACCGTTCTTCGTATGTTTTAGCTCAGTGTTTCTCAACCTTGACCATTTTAAGGCGTGTGGACTTCAACTCCCAGAATTCCACAGCCAGCAATGCTGGCTGTGGACTTCTGGGAGTTGAAGTCCACACGCCTTAAAATGGTCAAGGTTGAGAAACACTGTAAAATTTAGCTGTTTGATGAGATTGTCCTTAGAATTTGACCCGAGGTAAATCTTACACGGAGCAATGTACAAGGTAATCCTCGTTTTAAAAATGGTTCATTTCGTAACTGTGCGAAGTTACCGGGGTACTGAAAAATAATGACTTAACGAGCGTTTTTCCCGCACACACACACACAACCCTGACCGCACCCCACGGTCCTGTGTGATAATAATTCTGATTTTTGGCAACCGACTCCGATTTAGGACGGCTGCAGTGTCTCGAAGCCACACGCGATCCCCTTTTGTGACAGTCTGAGAAGCAAAAGTCCACGGGGAAACCGGATTCACTTCACGACCGTTTTCCTAATTAAACATCTGCGGGGATTCACCGAAGAACTGTGGCATAAAAATGGAACAAAACTCACTTTAAGCCCTGTCGCGCTTAGCAACGGAAATTTGGGTTCGAAATGCGGTCGTAATGCGAGGATTTGCAGAATTGATACGTAATGGCTTTGGGAAAGAACTAAATCGACCTTTATTTATTTATTTATTTATTTATTTATTTATTTTGTTCAAAGGTATCGGCTGTGAACTCCTTGGAAGGACCCCTCCTTCAAGTGGAGGGACTAAGTGACCTCAGGCTGGAACTTCACAGCAAAAAGATGAATATGCACTTGGTTCTGATCGATGAACTCCACCGTCATCTTTACATCAAGTCCACCAGCAAGGTTGGACAACGGAATAAAGAAAAGGGGAGAGTAAGGTCCGTCTTGTTTATGCGTTCGTTTAGCCCAGGGGTAGGCAACCTTGGCTCTTTTATGACTGGTGGACTTCAACTCCCAGAATTCCTGAGCCAGCTGTGCTGAGGGGAAAGGGAGAGGTTTCCAAGCTGAGCCACGCTGGCTCAGGAATTCTGGGAGTTGAAGTCCACGAGTCATGAGGGGGCCATAGTTCCCTCATGCTGGCTCAGGAATTCTGGCAGTTGAAGTCCACGAGTCATGAGGGGGCCATAGTTCCCCCATGCTGGCTCAGGAATTCTGGGAGTTGAAGTCCACCAGTCATAAAAGAGCCAAGGTTGCCTACCCTTGCTCTAGGGTAGGGGTGTTCAAGCTTGGCTCTTTTATGACTGGTGGACTTCAACTCCCAGAATTCCTGAGCCAGCTGTGCTGAAGGGAAAGGGAGAGGCTTCCAAGCTGAGCCATGCTGGCTCAGGAATTCTGGGAGTTGAAGTCCACAAGTCAAAAAAGGGCCATGTTTGAAGACCCCTGGTACATGGGTAGGCAACCTTGGCTCTTTTATGACTCGTGGACTTCAACTCCCAGAATTCCTGAGCCAGCCACGCTGAGGGGAAAGGGGGAGGTTTCCAAGCTGAGCCATGCTGGTTTGAGGAATTCTGGGAGTTGAAGTCCAGAAGTCTTAAAGTTGCCAAGGTTGAGGACCCCTGATATAGGACAGGGGTGGGGAACCTTGGCTCTTTTATGACTGGTGGACTTCAACTCCCAGAATTCCTGAGCCAGCCACGCTGAAGGGAAAGGGAGAGGTTTCCAAGCTGAGCCAAGTTGGCTCAGGAATTCTGGGAGTTGAAGTCCACGAGTCATAAAAGGGCCAAGGTTGCCTATCCCTGATTTAGCCACTCCTCTCCTAATTGCAACTCCATTCATGCAGGAATACGACTGTCTTCCTACCTCAAATAAAATGAAATTTGGGCTAAGCCGTATAAGCCAACTCAACCTTGAAAAAGAGCCACCCATCATTCTAGGGAACTAATAAACTCTCATTACTTTCCCTTTCCAGAGTCCAACCTTGGGAAGCCTGGGGGGGTGATGGTGGTGTCATTTTGATGACTATTTGATGGCTGGCCGTGTACTTTTTTGCGGGTTTTTTTAGATACAAAAACCTTTGAGAGGTCTTTTGAGACTGTGTCAAAGTTACAACACCGTGCAGTCATCATGTTGTGGGCTCATGAGCTACAAAAATGCTACAAGTCATAACATTGGAAGGGATCTTAAGGGCTGCTGACCCCCAGTTCCCCGGTCAGCTCAGAGACCACCAAGACTCCACAGTCCTCCTCCTCCTCCCCCTCCTCCTCCTCCTCCTCCTCCTCCTCTCCTGCAGATTCCACTCCTTTCCAGCACTGATGATGTTCCCTAGTTGGGTCATGCAATGTCTTGCAAGCAAACCAACCAGCTTAGGGAGCATCAAGGACGCCACTGTTCAGTCCTGAGCTACAAATATTTTTTTTTTCTGTTAGTCTGGGAGGAGTTTAAAGTTGGAGGCTTCCCCTTCTGGTTTGTGAGTCTTCATGTGAAACAGACCCTAGGCAATGTATTTATTTCATTTATTAAAAATACTTCATAGCCGCTCATCTTTGAACCGAGTCTGGGTGACCCCCAACCAAACAGCCTATAAAATCATATGACAGCTGCAAAGCTAAACAGATTAAAACAATAAAAAACAACAACGAAGCTTTGTGAGTATTTCTTCCTCCTCCTCACATAATTCCCTCGGGGATGTAGAGGCTTGCCACGTTAGGGAACCTTTAATCTTCTCATTTACATTTCTGCCATTTGTGAATGCCTGCTGGAGTTCTCTTGGCTCACAGTGGCTAAGTTTAATTTCCTCTCATTGCAGTTCGCATGTGAAGGAGGCCTCTGCTCTGCCTCTTCTCGACGTTACTAACTTATCCACGCCTCGCAAGTTTGACTCCGCTCAATTTAGCAGCGGTGAGTGATAAAATAATCATCTCTCTCTCTCTCTCTCTCTTTCTCTCTCTCTATCTCTCTCAGCCTCTCTCTGCTGCTATATCAATCTATCTATCTATCTATCTATCTATCTATCTATCTGTCTGTCTGTCTATCTGTCTATCTATTTATCTATTATCTCTATCTCTCTGCATCTATCTATCTATCTATCTATCTATCTATCTATCTATCTATCTATCTATCTATCTATCTATCTATTATCTCTATCTCTCTGCATCTATCTATCTGTCTATCTATCTATCCATCCCTATCCCTATCCCTATTCCTATCCCTATCTCTCTATCTCTCTAATGGGCCCTAAGAAAGTCTTTGGGCTTGAGGCTCAAGCAACTGTTTCACGATTCGGGTTTGGTCTTTCTTACATTTTAGGAAGAGAAGTTAGCTTGATGGAAATCAAGGAAGATTTAGAGCTGGATCCCGAGGAGAACAGCTCGGCCTTCATGGGCATTCTCATCAAAGGACTGGCCAAACTGAGAAAAATTCCAGAGACCATCAAGGCCATCCAGGATCGTTTAGAGCAGGAGCTGAAGCAAATTGTCAAGAGGTCTAGCACCCAGGTGGCAGACGGTGGCTACCAGAGAGGGGAGAACGTAGTCCAGGAAAACCAGCCCAGGTAAGACCTACCCATCCCTCCCTCCCTCCCTCCCTTCCTTCCTTCCTTCCTTCCTTCCTTCCTTCCTTCCATCCATCCCTCCTCCCTCCCTCCCTTCTCTCCTTCCTTCCTCCCTTCCTTCCTTCCTTCCTCCCTCCCTTCTCCCTCCCTCCCTCCCTCCCTCCCTCCCTTCCTTCCTTCCTTCCTTCCTTCCTTCCTTCCTTCCTTCCTTCCTTCCTTCCTTCCTTCCTTCTGCACAAATAAGCAAGGCCCTGTCCGTGGGATGCAGGCAGCACGCAAACCCACACATTCTCCAGTCTGTGGGAAAACGTTTCTCCATGGAACCGGCCCCTGGCGCTCAAAAGGTTGGGGACCTCTGCTCTAAGACAGAGGTCCCCAACCTGTGGGCCGCGGCCCACTGCCGGGCCGTGGCCTCTTGGCCATTAGGCCGTGTGAGTGGCTGGCCAGTGTGTGCGCACGTGTGTGTGTGTGCACACACTCAAGCCCCCCTTTCGCCGGCGCTAGCCAAGCCGTGAGTTGAGAGCCGGTGCTAGCCGAGCCATGAGCTGTGAGCCTCTCACCGGTGCTAGCAGCCCCATTTACAGAGTGTGCATGCTCGCTGCCCTGTTTACGCGCATGTGGACGCAGCCACATTAGCGTCCGTGCACATGCACGCATAAATGTACCTGTCCCTCCTTTTCCCGCCAGGCCGCCAACACAGAAAGGTTGGGGACCCCTGATGTAATACCGTCTCCTGGTGATTGGTCCAAAGTCCCCCAGCTGGCTTTTCTGCCAAAGGAGGAACTAGAACTCACCGTCTCCTGGTGATTGGCCCAAAGTCCCCCAGCTGGCTTTTCTGCCTAAGGAGGAACTAGAACTCACCGTCTCCTGGTGATTGGCCCAAAGTCACCTAGCCGGTGTTCATGCCTAAGGCAGGACAGGGTTTTCACAGCGCCTAGAATGAAGAAGACCCTTCCAGTACAGAAAGTCCTCGAACTTATTTGTTTGTCAAAAGGTCACGAAACCCCGGGACCTTGCGACCGTCATAAATACGAACCGTTTGCCAAGCATCCGAATTTTGATCACGTGACCACGGGACACGCTGCAACAGTCGCAGGTGTGGGAAACGGTCCTAAGTGACTTTTTTCCCAGCGCCTCTGTCACCTTGAACGGTCCCTAAACGAACAGTTGTAAGCCGAGGACTCCCCGCACGGAAGGAACGTTTTTGCTTCGGCGTTTAATGAGGATGGGATCACTTTCCGTTCACTTGCGGCATCCTTCTCCGGAGAGTAAACAGCTAGAGGTTTTGTTTTTTTTTCCAAATGGTTCTCTTCTCTGAGTAATTTCCTGTGACAAATCCCTGCCAGATCCTAAAATATTTATGGGTTTGGCTACGGCACATTAATTAACAATAATTGGGTTCCTAAAAAGGCATAGGGGGAGGTAATTGAGGCGGGGCCTTTGATAAGGATGGAGAAGGAAGTACCTTGTCATAAAAACATGATAATTGCTCAACGGATATGTACCCCCAGGGTTCAGGTGTCCCTTTCATTCGTCGATCCGACGGCCCCTTCCCGTTGTAATGTTGCGGGCGCCGAGGTGCTTAACAACTTCCAGAGCATATTATCTTACTAAAATCTGTACTTTCGTTAGGTTTTATTAACTTCACTTAGGCTTAGACCAGTGGTTCTCAACCTTTTTAATGCCGCGACCCCCAACCGGTCGTAAGTCAAGGACTACTCAACCGGTCATAAGTCGAGGACTACTCAACCGGTCGTAAGTCGAGGACTACTCAACCGGTGCAGCACCGTTTGCAGACTGGGACTTTTGGTGGGCTCAGCAGGGCAGAGACAGCCTGGACAATTCCTATTGGCTTTTGAAAGCCAATAGAATTAGACTTTATTCAAGAGAGTCTATTCTATTGGCTTTCAAAAGCCAATAGAATAAAAGGGAGTAGCACAGCTAAGGAAAAGGGGGAAAAAATGGCGGACTGCGTTGTTTGGCGACCCCCGTGAAATGGTTGTTTGACCTCAAATGGGGTCCCGACCCACAGGTTGAGAATCACTGGCTTAGACGGAACAACGGGACAGGACCAGATTTAAAGGCCTGAGAAAAACTGGAAAATATTTTAATGGGTGTGAGCGGAGGTACTTCCGAAGCCCTTTTCAGAACATTTGGAAGGAATTGTAAAATTTTCTGTTAGCTGCGAAATACTATAACAACAACAACAACAATAATGTTGGAAGGGATCTTGGAGATCATCTAGTCCAGCCCCCTGCTCAGGCAGGAAACCCTATACCATTTCGGACAAATGGCTGTCCAGTCTCTTCTTAAAAACTTCCAGTGTTGGAGCATTCACCACTTCTGGAGGCAGGTGGTTCCACTGGTTATTTGTTCTCACTGCCAGGAAATTTCTCCTTAGTTCCAGGTTGCTTCTCTCCTTGGTTAGTTTCCATCCGTTGCTCCTTGTCCTGCCTTCAGGCACTTTGTAGAATAGCTTGACTCCCTCTTCTTTGTGGCAGCCCCTGAGATATTGGAAGACTGCTATCCTGTCCCCCCTCGTCCTTCTTTTCATTAAACTGGACATACCCAATTCCAGCAACCGTTCTTCATATGTTTTAGCCTCCAGTCCCCTGATCAACTTTGTTGCTTCTCTGAACTCTTTCTAGAGTCTCAACATCTTTTCTACATCATGGTGACCAAAACTGGATGCAGTATTGAAAGTGTGGCCTTACCAAGGCATTGTAAAGTAGTATTAGTGATCCTGATTCTATCCCTCTGTGAATGCAGCCTAGCACTGTGTTGGCTTTTTTGGCAGCTGCAGTGCACGGCTGGCTCGTCCTGTGGTCATGTGACCACATTGTGGCCCCCCCAAAAATAATAAAAAAAAGGATTTGCACTTGGGACCACCACATTTGCTGAACTATCTCTGGAAAAAACGAAAAGTCATAAAATCAGGTTGGTCATTGACCGCCCCCATTTGCAGCTGTAATGGTCATAACTTCATAAACTGCCCATATCTCTATTACAGTCGTAGCTCAAGGACTACCTCACAGTCGTAACTCGAGACTCCCTATCGCATAAAACGGCGTCCTCCTCGTACATTTAAAACACACATGATGAAAGGAAACCTTCCTCTCTATAAGTGCTCTAAGTAAGAAATATCTGTTTTATTTGTTTAGAATAATGAGCAGAATGCCTTTGAAAGGCAGATGGGAAGACCCGTGTAAAGTTGCCCTTTATATCCTACAAGACATTGGTAATTATTTTGTGTAACAATGCATAATAATCTCCAGTAATGTTACATTATGTATAATTTAACCTATTGTGCATGGGGGACATGATGGATGTTAGAAATTAATATGCGACTGCAAACGAATGAATCTTAACGCCAGCAACGGAGCCCTTTGGTTCTCTAAAATCTATAAGGATAAAAAAAAGAAAGATAGAAAGAAATGAATAGAGTTTTCAGAAGCCGTGGTCAAAAAAAGGAGCTTGAATTAGTAAGGTTTTCTGAGGTATGTAATTTATTACACGTGTGGCATAATGTGGAATTTATAGGTCTGACTTTGTTCGCTGATACTCTACTTGTTTCAGTGATAAATACTGTTACGTAACAACATTAATTAATTTACTGGTTGCTTTTAACACTGAGTTAGATTTATTGCTCTCAAAATACAGGGCATTGCCCTCGGTAGCGCACAGAATACATATTATTAGCTGCTCAGAGTTGTTGGGGGTTGGGTAGCATACAGATTTAATACTGCTGAATATCACACTATCCTACTTTTGATTTCAAGGAAAAGAGGCACAGGAGATAATGTCATATGGTTCACAAATATTAATCTCTGAGGGAAAAGATTAATCTCTCAGGGAGCCAGTTTGGTCTAGAAGCCAGGAGACGGTGAGTTCTAGTCCTGCCCTAGGCATGAAAACTGGCTGGGTGGGGCAATCGCCCAGGAGACGGTGAGTTCTAGTCCTGCCTTAAGCATGAGAGCCAGCTGGATGGGTCAGTCGCCCAGAAGACGGTGCGTTCTAGTCCTGCTTTAGGCCTGAAAACTGGCTAGGTAGGTCAATTGCCCAGACGACGGTGAGTTCTAGTCCCGACTTAGGTATGAAAACTGGCTGGCTGGATCAATTGCCCAGGCGACAGTGAGTTCTAGTCCCTCCTTAGACACAAAAACTGGCTGGGTGAGTCAATCGCCCAGGAGACGGTGAGTTCTAGTCCCGCGTTAAGCATGAAAACTGGCTGGGTGGGTCAGTTGCCCAGGCGACGGTGAGTTCTAGTCCCGCCTTAGGCATGAAAACTGACTGGCTGGGTCAGTCACCCAGGAGACAGTGAGTTCTAGTCCCTCCTTAGGCACGAAAACTGGCTGGGTGAGTCAATTGCCCAGGCGACGGTGAGTTCTAGTCCTGCCTTAAGCATGAAAACTGGCTGGGTGGGTCAGTTGCCCAGGCGACGGTGAGTTCTAGTCCTGCCTTAAGCATGAAAACTGGCTGGGTGAGTCAATTGCCCAGACGACGGTGAGTTCTAGTCCTGCCTTAAGCATGAAAACTGGCTGGGTGGGTCAGTTGCCCAGGCGACAGTGAGTTCTATCCCCGCTTAGGCATGAAAACTGGCTGGATGGGTCAATTGCCTAGGAGACTGTGAGTTCTAGTCCCGACTTAGGTATGAAAACTGGCTGGATGGGTCAGTTGCCCAGGCGACGGTGAGTTCTAGTCCCGCCTTAGGCATGAAAACTGACTGACTGGGTCAGTCACCCAGGAGACAGTGAGTTCTAGTCCCTCCTTAGACACGAAAACTGGCTGGGTGAGTCAATCGCCCAGGCGACGGTGAGTTCTAGTCCCGCCTTAAACATGAAAACTGGCTGGGTGGGTCAGTTGCCCAGGCGACAGTGAGTTCTAGTCCCGCTTAGGCATGAGAACCGGCTGGGTGACTTTGGATTGGTTACCTTTGGGCTTCCTGGTTATGGCATGCATTCCCCAATTCCACCAGCTTCTGACTTGGAACTGGGATTGTATGAAGGATCTGAACAATTTATCTTCCACTCTAGATTAACGACAGTCCCCACTTCGTTGCGGCTCTTTAAAGAAATTAAAATCGTTTTATTCCCGCACGCTTTCAGTCACGGGGGACCGACTCTGGGTCCCTATCTTGGGTTTTATCTCTGCTTTTAATGTGGCTTTTTGGTTTTGATATTGATAGGGATGTAATTCTTTATTGCTATGGTTTTTGGGTGCTTTTTCAAGGGACAACGGGACTGCCTTTGTTTTTCCTTGAAGACGTTTCCCTTCTCATCCGAGACGCTTGATCGGTTCTGACCGAATGATGGGGAACGGAAGGACTTATATTCCTTGCATCTGGTCATTAGTACTCTCTCTGAGAGTCGTTCAGGCCACTGGGAGGTTTATCTCTGCCCTCAGGGTCACCTGAATAGTGCAAATAACGGGTGTGGAACAAAGCCCCTAGAGCAGCGGTTCTCAACCTGTGGGTCGGGACCCCATTTGGGGTCGAACGACCATTTCACGGGGGTCGCCAAACAACGCAGTCCGCCATTTTTTTCCCCTTTTCCTTAGCTGTGCTAGTCCCTTTTATTCTATTGGCTTTTGAAAGCCAATAGAATAGACTCTCTTGAATAGAGTCTAACTCTATTGGCTTTCAAAAGCCAATAGGAATTGTCCGGGCTGTCTCTGCCCTGCTGAGCCCGCCAAAAGTCCCATTCTGCAAACGGTGCTGCAAGTTGTCTGCAGCGAAGGTGAGCTGTCTGGAAGCTTCCACCCTTCCCTGCTGAGCAACTACTAAAAATGCAAGTAAAAGAGGGCCAGGGGTGGGAGGTGGGAGGCCGGCGGGCGCAGGGAGGATTGCTGGCGCATGTGGGGCCCGGTGGGTGCCTTACCTCCCTTGGGCTGGGCCAGCTGGTGGCCCAGCCGGTGGTCGGCCTGCGCCGTCTCTGCCGCTTGCCAGCTACGCCTCGGCTGGCACAGGGGGCGGCACCACGCATGCACGACGCTCCCGGGCAGGGAAAGTCCTCGACTTACGACCGGTTGGGTACTCCTCGACTTACGACCGGTTGGGTAGTCCTCAACTTACGACCGGTTGGTAGTCCTCGACTTACGACCGGTTGGGGTCGCGCAATTAAAAAGGTTGAGAACCACTACCCTAGAGACTTCTTTGGGATCAGAAAGAGACAGACAGACAGACAGACAGATAGATAGATAGAAAGCAGACACATAAATAGAAGAGAGATAGAGGCATGATGGATAGATGGATGGATGAATGAATAAATAAAAGACAGACGGACAGATCGATTTGAAAAACTCAGCGAGTGAAGTAATCAAAGAGCTTCTCCCATTTCAAATTCTAGGTTACTTTTGGAGCTGCTGGAACTTCTCTTTGACAAATTCAACGCCGTGGCCGCTGCTCACGCCGTCGTCCTGGGACATCTCCAGCAGACCGTGTCGCCTCCTGTCAGCCAGTATGATGGCGACATTAAGTTGTACGACATGGCGGACGTATGGGTGAAGATCCAAGATGTCTTGCAAGTAAGAAACTCCCACAAATATACATATACATGTGTGTGTGTGTGTGTGTAGGTCTTTGGTTATTCGGGTTTTCTCCCGCATCAAATTGGAAGTGTCTTGGCGACGTTTCGACGAAGTCCCATTTGTTATCTTCAGGCTGGTGTTTTCGGCTTCGTGCTTCTAGGAGCAATGTGTGGTCTTAGCTGTTTCTTCCTTTTAACTGCCAGTGGAGGTATGAACTGATTGGGTGGGAGCTTGGCTGTGTTCTGATTGGGTGGAGGTGTGTTCTGATTGGTTAGGGGTTTGGCTGTGCTCTGATTGGATGGGGGTTTGGCTGTGCTCTGTGTTCTGTTTGGGTGGGGACTTTGTTGTGCCCAGGTTAGTCTGAGTTGCAGGGGGATTTAAGACGGTGGGCTGCCTTGCTATTTTTTGGCTTCGCGTTTTATATATATATATACTTAGCGTTAATAGTATATGTATATATACTTTAATAGGATATATATATATATATTATTAAAACAATATATATACACTTCATTGGAGTGCTGGCTTTTTTTTTTAAGCACAGGATTCAGAAATCTGAGCTCTCTCTGTGTATAAGTTGTTAGCAACGGCGTAAGTTTGAGCAAGAGGCTTTGATTAAATTTTCGAAGATGCAGCTGTTTGCCACAGAGGGGCCACGAGAAATAGATTTCCCAGGGAGACTTTCCCCTCTCCCTGCATGCCGGGACGTATTACAATTGGGTTGCGAAGGTTTCCGCCCTTGTTTTACAGCGTTGTCGTCTTCTGGGTGAGGAGAACAAGGCTTAAAATGCGGGTGCTAGGAAAACCGGATTTCTGCGCATTACAGCTGAGATGCTACAGGAAGGCCTAATGCAGAAAGTCCGGATGCTCTAGTCCAGGGGTCTTCAAACTTGGCCCTTTGATGACTTGTGGACTTCAACTCCCTGAATTCCTAAGCCAACGTGCCTGGCTGAGGAATTCTGGGAGTTGAAGCCCACAAGTCATCAAAGGGCCACGTTTGAAGACCCCTGGCTTATATGGTCCACGCTGGCTGAGGAATTCTGGGAGTTGAAGTCCACGGGTCATAAACAGGCCAAGTTTGAAGACCCCTGGCTTATATGGTCCATGCTGGCTGAGGAATTCTGGGAGTTGAAGTCCACAAGTCATAAAAGGGCCAAGTCTGAAGACCCCTGGCTTATATGGTCCATGCTGGCTGAGGAATTCTGGGAGTTGAAGTCCACAAGTCATAAAAGGGCCAAGTCTGAAGACCCCTGGCTTATATGGTCCATGCTGGCTGAGGAATTCTGGGAGCTGAAGTGCACAAGTCATCAAAGGGCCAAGTTTTGAAGACCCCTGCTCTAGTATAAAATGGACCAGCTGTTCAGATAATTTTTCAGAAGGGTACGAGCTGGCAAAATAAAGCAAGGTCATCTTGCTTCCATGTACCACTCCATCCTGATATGATTATATTATATTCAGAGAAGAGCCCAAATAACACCTTCGCTCTGTGAAATGCATTGGGTGCCCATTTGCTTCTGAGTTCAATTCGAAGTGTTGGTTGTGCCCTCCTACATGGCATGGGTCCAGGCTACATAGGGACCTGTTTTTGCCCCGTCCCATTGACCCGTCCCAGCCGGTCAAGCAGGGAAGACATATTGCAGACCCCATCAGTTAAAGCATTCCAACTGGGGAGGTCAAGGAAGAGAGCCTTCTCTGCCGTTGTCCACACCCTATGGCAGTGGTTCTCAACCTTTTTAATGCTGCAACCCCCCAACCGGTCGTAAGTCGAGGACTACTCAACCGGTCGTAAGTCGAGGACTGCTCAACTGGTGCAGCACCGTTTGCAGAATGGGACTTTTGGCGGGCTCAACAGGGCAGAGACAGCCTGGACAATTCCTATTGGCTTTTGAAAGCCAATACAATTAGAGTCTATTCAAGAGAGTCTATTCTATTGGCTTTCAAAATCCAATAGAAGAAAAGGGAGTAGCACAGCTAAGGAAAAGGGGGAAAAAATGGCGGGCTGCGTTGTTTGGTGACCCCCGTGAAATGGTCGTTCGACCCCAAATGGGGTCCCGACCCACAGGTGGAGAACCACTGCCCTATGGGATATTCTCCCCCCCCCCCGGAGGTGAGGCGGACCCCCAGTCTCCTGACCGTCGCAAAAAAGAATCAAAATGTGGCTGTGCAGCTTTGCGCGTGGCACTCAAGGGACGGGCCGTGGGATTGGCTGGTGTCCTGAGAGCCCTCCCTCCGCCTCTTGAGTAGTTTTACCAGCATTTAATCCTCCTCGTACAATGGTAAATTTTTATCCATTGCTTTTATTTTTTTAACATTTTATTGTATACCACGCATGATCCCCCTCTGAGGGAGACAAGCAGTTCAAAAATGTGAATACTAAGTAAAATAAATAGCCCGGCTGTAATTTACGAAGGGGACTGAAGTGGATCCCGATTTCTCAATTTTTAGCCTTAGTCAGTGTGGTTTAGTCAGTTATAGGGTTTCCTGCCTGAGCAGGGGGTTGGACTAGATGACCTCCAAAGTCCCTTCTAACATCATTTATTTATTTATTTATTTATTTATGAGACTTATATACCGCTTTAAGTGCAAGCACTCTCTAAGCGGTGTACACCAGTAAGCAATGTATATATATATATTTTACATTGCCCCCAACAATCTGGGTCCTCATTTTACCTACCTCAGAAGGATGGAAGGCTGAGTCAACCTTGAGCCGGTGAGATTTGAACTGCTGACCTGCTGAACACAGTCAGCTAAAGTGGCCTGCAATACTGCACTCTAACTGCTGCGCCACCTCGGCTCATGATGATGATGATGATGATTAGAGAAAGACAAGGGGGGACATGATAACAGTATTCTAATATCTCAGGGGCTGCCATAAATAAGAAGGAGTCAAGCTATTTTCCAAAGCACCTGAAGGCAGGACAAGAAGCAACCGGTGGAAACTAATCAAGGAGAGAAGCAACCTAGAACTAAGGAGAAACTTCCTGACAGTGAGAACAATTAACCAGTGGAACAGCCTGCCTCCAGAAGCAGTAAGTGCCCCAACACTGGAAGTTTTTAAGAAGAGAATGGACAGCCATTTGTCCGAAATGGTATAGGGTTTCCTGCCTGAGCAGGGGGTTGGACTAGAGGACCTCCAAGGTCCCTTTCAACTTTACTACTATTATTATTACATGATCATGATGATGATGATGTCTGACACATTGTCTTTATAGGAGCGGGGGTTAGCTGTGTCCCAAACATTTTGATTAAGCTGGTGTTTAGGTACAACATTTCAGACAAAAAGGGATGCAGCATCAAAAGCAGAACAAGGTTTTCAGCTTGGACAGTTTTGTGCACAGCACAGTGGTGAGAACGTGAGAGGCCTTCTGGACAAACCAGTAAATAGTGGTTGATTACAGGTGGGCTTCAAATCAGAAGCACAAAGGTACAACAAAATAAACCCGGATAGGGACCTTGTCCTAGGATCGTTGCAATTTAAAGTTCAGTTTGGCAGGGCAGGGAAAAGAGAGAGACGTCGAAAAAATGCAAATGTTAACGCGCCGGTGATGAAAACGAACGAATATTAGATACTGAAGCGTTGGTTTCCGTCCGAGATGAGGTTTGAGGCTTGCAGGAAATAAATTCTTAATAAGATAGCAGATTGATAATTGCTTAATTAGATGGCCCAATTCACGTGGGAACGTTGAGGAATAAGAGTGCTCTTCTTTTCACTTAAAATCCATGATTAAATGCATGAGATGCATTTTGCTCTCCAAATGCACAGAGGACCTTCCTAAGTTTGTACTCTGAACATGAAGTCTTTTGCACGTGAATGAAGGCGAATATACGAAATCCACAAGTCATCAAAGGGCCAAGTTTGAAGACCCCTGGCTTATATGGTCCATGCTGGCTGAGGAATTCTGGGAGTTGAAGTCCACAAGTCATCAAAGGGCCAAGTTTGAAGACCCCTGGCTTATATGGTCCATGCTGGCTGAGGAATTCTGGGAGTTGAAGCCCACAAGTCATCAAAGGGCCAAGTTTGAAGACCCCTGGCTTATATGGTCCATGCTGGCTGAGGAATTCTGGGAGTTGAAGCCCACAAGTCATCAAAGGGCCAAGTTTGAAGACCCCGGGCTTATATGGTCCATGTTGGCTGAGGAATTCTGGGAGTTGAAGTCCACAAGTCATCAAAGGGCCAAGTTTGAAGACCCCTGGCTTACATGGCCCACGCTGGCTGAGGAATTCTGGGAGTTGAAGTTCACAAGTCATCAAAGGGCCAAGTTTGAAGACCCCTGGCTTACATGGCCCACGCTGGCTGAGGAATTCTGGGAGTTGAAGTCCACAAGTCATCAAAGGGCCAAGTTTGAAGACCCCTGGCTTACATGGCCCACACTGGCTGAGGAATTCTGGGAGTTGAAGTCCACAAGTCATACAAGGGCCAGGTTTGAAGACCTCTGGCTTATATGGTCCATGCTGGCTGAGGAATTCTGGGAGTTGAAATCCACAAGTCATCAAAGGGCCAAGTTTGAAGACCCCTGACCTAAACGGGTGTGCATATGAGCTGTTCCGTCTTGTTCCAGCGAAGAGAGCACACAATGACGGAAGTCCATTATAGGAAAGGAAGTCTGATTCTGTGTTATACACTGTTAAGGATAAGATTGCCTGCTGCATTTTGTTTCAAGCCGAAAGCAAGCAATGATGCATTGGCGGGGAAGCAGGAAAACATTCTCCACTCGGTGAAATAAAAGAGCTCTCTTTTATATAAACATTGTGCTTCCCGGCATGTGGAGCGAGACGCAGGACAGAGAGATGATGACGAGTGATTGACACAAGTGACAGAACTTTGACTATGCAGGCGGTATAGACCTTCAGGGATTAAGTTCCCCGCTTTTCTCAAAGATGGGAGGGTCCTCTAGAAAATTCTCGTCATTTGCCAGAATTGTTATAATCCTCCTACAACCCAGGGAAGATCAAAATGGGGAAAGCTGATCTGAACTGATCAGCACGCTGGCTGAGGAATTCTGGGGGTGGAAGTCCACAAGCAAGGGTCTTTATACTTGGCCCTTTTATGACTTGTGGACTTCAACTCCCAGAATTCCACAGCCAGGAATAAAAGGGCCACGTTTGAAGACCCCAGGCTTATATGGTCCATGCTGGCTGAGGAATTATGGGAGCTAAAGTCCACAAGTCATAAAAGGGTCAAGTTTGAAGACCCCTGGCTTATATGGTTCATGCTGGCTGAGGAATTCTGGGAGTTGAAGTCCACAAGTCATCAAAGGGCCAAGTTTGAAGACTCCTGGCTTATATGGTTCATGCTGGCTGAGGAATTCTGGGAGTTGAAGTCCACAAGTCATCAAAGGGCCAAGTTTGAAGACCCCTGGCTTATATGGTCCATGCTGACTGAGGAATTCTGGGAGTTGAAGTCCACAAGTCACCAAAGGGCCAAGTTTGAAGACCCCTGAATTAGAGGATGACTCCATTTGGAAACCGCAGATTTAATACATTAACGTTTTCCGTTTGGAAGGGGCCTTGACGGTAATTAATTTCTCGCTTGCTCAAAGTTAGAATACACGTTGGAGAGACCGTTTGAACTTTTTTTTTTTGCTATCCTTTGCTGTTTGCTGAGAAAACAACCCCGATGGAAAATCAATTTATCATCACGGGGAGGAATGTCATCCGCATATTGTTGAGCCCACTAAATTCTCCCTTTGAAACCTTTCCCCCCCCCCCCAATTCTAATAGCAATATCAAGATTAAGAGATGAACACTCTTAACCCTTGACTCGTTTTGATATTTTTCTCTTTCCAAACGAATAACCTGAAGACTTTTGAAAAGAGTGGTACCGGGGAAAAAAACCCACAATTCTGACAGGTGGGGTTTGATTTTGCGTGTGTCTGAATCTTTTCCAAACATTGATGCGGGGCCTGTGCTTGTGAGCAGATGGGACTTGTGGGTAGGAAACGGGCGAAGAAGCAACTGTCACGATTAGTGTAATCACGCCTACGCGGTGTGTGCTGTACCCTCACAGACGCATTCTCCAGCTCGGAGTTCGTATGTTGCAGAAGAAAGCTCCTATCCTGTTAACCCTGCTTATTTTTGTAAGCGTTTATTTGATTTTTTTTTTAGGAGTTGTTTTTTTTTTTTTTTTTTAAAGGAGATGGGTTTCACAATATCTTTAAAAGATACGAATGATGAGAGTTCTTCTTCGGAAACGAGCAGGTGGGAGAAAAGTGTAAAAGAGGGGGAAACTGAACTATGGACAGTCAGACTTCATAATTTGATTGTCTCTTCTTCTTTTTAAACAACTTCTTGAGTCAGATGAAATTCAATGGTGAAAAAAGCAAGGTTCTACGTTTAGGCAAGAAAAACCAAATGCACAGGTATAGTAATGCAGGGGTTCTCAACCTTGGCAACTTTAAGACTTGTGGACTTCAGCTCCCAGAATTCCTCAGCCAGCTTTGCTGGCTGAGGAATTCTGGGAGCTGAAGTCCACAAGTCTTAAAGTTGCCAAGGTTGAGAATCCCTGTTATAGGGGGTACCTTGCTCAATAGTAGCAACTGTGAGAGGGATCTCTGAGTCCTAGTGGACAATCACTTAAACAGGAGCCAGTCGTGTGCTGCAGCTGCCAAAAAGGCCAATATAGTGCTAGGCTGCATTAACAGAGGGATAGAATCAAGATCACGTGAAGTATTAATACCACTCTTCAATGCCTTGGTAAGGCCACACTTGGAATACGGCATCCAGTTTTGGTCACCACGATGTAAAAAAGATGTTGAGACTCTAGAAAGAGTACAGAGAAGAGCAACAAAGATGATTAGGGGACTGGAGCTAAAACATATAAGGAATGGTTGCTGGAATTGGGTATGTCTAGTTTAACAAAGAGAGGAACGAGGGGGTGACATGATAGCAGTGTTCCAGTATCTCAGCCATTTGTCCCAAATGGTATAGGGTTTCCTGCCTGAGCAGGGGGTTGGACTAGATGACCTCCAAGATCCCTTCCAACTTTATGATGGTGATGATGATGGTGATGATGATGATGTCTATGGAAGTTCTCCATCATCCAGATCATGGTTGTCCCAAAAGTGCTTTTACAAAAGGCAGTTGGACTTTCTGGTTTTTTTTTTTTTTCCTTGAAAACATTTCGGAAGCCAATCGGCACCCAGTGCAACTCCCGCAACGGAGGCGACAACATGTCCAAATTTAGGCTTGCACAAAAGCCACGTTGAACCAATCGAAGCTTGCGGATATTTTTCAAGGGCAGCCACCACACAGAACGCACATACGAAAGATGACGAGAGCTGTGTAGGACACAAACTAGGACATAAATCCTTATTTTGGAGAGGAATGAATACTTTCCTTCTGCGAAGACCGAGAAGTGCCCCAAAATACTAATTCTGCTACAAAGCAGCATGAAAAAGTTGTCATTATACGGACCGAAATATACTCAGGAAGTGACTCATGCCGTGTTTTTATGGCATGAAAATTTCTTTCGGAAAAAAAAGCAATCGTCTTTTTTTGGGGGGGGGGATCTTCAAATCTGCCACATTGCTGCCCTTGAAAATGCCAAACGCTGCGCACTCATTAACACAATTCTTCCATTTAATTGAGAAGGATAGCTAGCCGGGAGAGATTGACAGGTCTTGCGGCTAGAAAAAGCAGGATGAACAAAATAATACTCTGGAGGCGTAGGGGGCTCTTTAATCTGAAGTTTTTTAAACGTAGCCCTTATATGTTTGATTTTTTTTCTCTCCCCGTTTGTCTCTGCTACTGCTTCAACAAGCTAACCTTGAGCAACTTAACTTTTTTTTTTTTTTTAGATCAGGTAACTTGAAGCCCTTATTGGCAGAAAAGTTAAAACAGGGCAAGTTAGAGAATGACTTTTCACACTGTAGTAACTTTCCTGCCTCTAAAACAGTGCAAACTCCCTTAAAAGTAAGATTTTTTTCAATAATTCCGATCTACTATATACGCATCCTGAAATATTTTCATCCAGTCTGGGAAATACAGAATAATTCTTTTCACTCAGATGCATTCCCAAGTGATTTATTTAGAGAACAGTTCTGGACTGTACACGCTATTCCTTGAGTGAATATGTAACAACAACAACAACAATAATAATAATAATAATAATAATAATAATAATAATAATAATAATAATAATAATAATAATAATTGCCATTAGTCAATTGCAAAAGGCGGCCTTACTAGGAGCTGCTTCCATCCTGCAACGATACCTATAATACCATCAAACATCCACATCTGCCTATCCCAGGTCCTGGGTAAGGACTCGATAGGTAGACAAAATGCCAAATCCAGTCTGAACATCTGGCTAACTGTGCGATGATCCATAATAATAATAATAATTTGGTATTAATAGTTCACGTGGTGGCCCGTTCATAATAACGTTCGTGGTCTTTGACTTGGGAAAGAGGGATTTCTCCCCAATCCGTGTCATGTACACGTGGTCCTCA
Source organism: Crotalus helleri (assembly GCA_024509115.1). Lineage (NCBI taxonomy): Eukaryota > Metazoa > Chordata > Lepidosauria > Squamata > Viperidae > Crotalus > Crotalus helleri. The sequence goes on from JAKSXO010000157.1 coordinate 301,855, forward strand.
GCTTGCAACCATAATGGAGCTTGGCCATCAAGGTTATAAGTCGTCACGGCCAGAAACTGGGTCACCCACGTGACCGACATGATCCTGTGACCTTTCTCGTCATTGTTATGGTGGTCATAAAGCGGATGCTGTGGTTGTTAAAAAAAAAAGGAAGTAAATGCTGATTTTCAGCAAAACCACTATAAAACGTGTCCATCAAGGTGCTGTAAACAGTCATAAATGGAGGACGGTTGCCAAACACTTAATCATGTGACTACAGGGGAGGGGGTGGTGGTGGCTGTCTTAACTTCAGAACTGGGTTGTAAGCAGTGACAATTAGGGCCTATTCTATGACAATTAGAAAGACTGTCTTACAAAATCTGTGGGGCTGCCCCAAAGAAGAGGGAGTCAAGCTATTTTCCAAGGTGCCTGAAGGCAGGACAAGAAGCAACGGATGGAAACTAACCAAGGAGAGAAGCAACCTAGAACTAAGGAGAAATTTCCTGACACTTAGAACAATTAACCAGTGGAACAACCTGCCTCCAGAAGTGGTGAATGCTCCAACACTGGAAGTTTTTAAGAAGAGACTGGACAGCCATTTGTCTGAAATGATATAGGCCAGGGGTAGGCAACCTTGGCCCTTTTATGACTCGTGGACTTCAACCCCCAGAATTCCTGAGCCAGCCATGCTGAGGGGAAAGGGAGAGGTTTCCAAGCTGAGCCATGCTGGCTCAGGAATTCTGGGAGTTGAAGTCCACCAGTCATAAAAGAGCCAAGGTTGCCTACCCCTGGTCTAGGAGGCTCACCGCTTAGGACTTAGGACAGGGGTAGGCAACCTTGGCCTTTTTTGACTCGTGGACTTCAACTCCCAGAATTCCTGAGCCAGCCTGGCTCATCATGGAAACCTCTCCCTTTCCCCTCAGCACGGCTGGCTCAGGAATTCTGGGAGTTGAAGTCCACGAGTCATAAGAGAGCCAAGGTTGCCTACCCCTGGTCTAGGGTCTCCCGTCTGAGCAGGGGGCTGGACTAGAAGACCTCCAAGGTCCCTTCCAACTCTGTTATTCTTTTATTTTCTTTTTTTAATAGAGGATGAAAGAAGTCGATATGAAAAAAAGCTTTTTTTTTTTGCACATTATGAGTGCCATATGAATGATTGATAAGAATAGCCATCCCTGGTTCCTTCCCATTTGGGAAAAAAAAAAAGCACAATGTTAGATACAAAAATGATTAACTTTTTTTTTTTTTTGGTCCATTGGTAGAATCTCCCATCAGGAAGGCATCAGAAAATGCCGTCTACGCCTTGAATGCAGAAATCATATTAATTTTAAGCACCATTAGAGATGCAAGAGGGAAAAAGAAAAACTGTTCATCAAATGGGAAAGGACTAAATTAGTAAAGGATTCCTTTTTTTTTTTTTAATTTCAAGGTTCAGAAGAATACTACAAATAATGGAGTTCTTCCTTTTTGTTTTGTGCAGTGGGGGGAAAAAAAATAAAAAGCCTCTATGGAAACTTGTTCATTTTGTCCCCGTAAATTAAAGCCCATTTATATTATTGTCATGCTTGCAATTCTCATGTGAAATCACAGCCGAAGAAACATATAGCAAGAAGTAATTTTTTTTTTCCTCCCTGAAAAGTTTACACTGTTGAAAGAAACATGGAGAAAGGCTGGGCTTTTCTAAGCCATCACGTGATTTTGGTTTTGTGTGTGTGTGTGTGTGTGTGTGTGTGTGTGTGTGTGTGTGTGTTGGACTCAGCCAGTGTTATGTGTGAATACAGTTTTACTGGCTTGTTTAATAAACCAGGATTCATTTTGTAGTTTTGTGCATCGTGTTTGTCCAGTGACTGAATGGAAGGGAACAGGTCATTGGTCAGAGAATAGAATAGAATAGAATAGAATAGAATAGAATAGAATAGAATAGAATAGAATAGAATAGAATAGAATAGAATAGAATATATGGAATGGAATGGAATGGAATAAAATATGGAATGGAATGGTAAAGAATAGAATAGAATAGAATAGAATAGAATAGAATAGAATAGAATAGAATAGAATAGAATAGAATAGAATAGAATAGAATAGAATAGAATAACAGAGTTGGAAGGGATCTTGGAGATCATCTAGTCCAATCCCCTGCTCAGACAGGAAACCCTATACCATTTCAGACAAATGGCTGTCCAGTCTCTTCCTTGAAACTTCCAGTGTTGGAGCATTCACCACTTCTGGAGACAAGTGGTTCCACTAGTTGTTAAGACACTAGGCTAGAAAGCAGGAGACCACAAATTCAAGATCTACCTTAGACGTGAAAGCCAGCTGGATGACTTTGATCCAATCACCAGGAAACAGTGAGTTCTAGTCCCACCTTAGTCATGAAAGCCAGTTGGGTGACCTTGGTCCAATCACCAGGAGATTATGAGTTCTAGTCCCACTTTAGGCATGAAAGCCAGTTGGGTGACTTTGGGCCAGTCACCAGGAGATGGTGAGTTCTAGTCCCGCCTTAGGCATGAAAGCCAGTTGGGTGACTTTGGGCCAGTCACCAGGAGACGGTGAGTTCTAGTCCCACTTTAGGCATGAAAGCCAATTGGGCGACTTTGGACCAATCACCAGGGGACTGTTAGTTCTAGTCCCACCTTAGTCATGAAAGCCAGTTGGGTGACCTTGGTCCAATCACCAGGAGATTATGAGTTCTAATCCCACTTTAGGCATGAAAGCCAGTTGGGTGACTTTGGGCCAGTCACCAGGAGATGGTGAGTTCTAGTCCCGCCTTAGGCATGAAAGCCAGTTGGGTGACTTTGGGCCAGTCACCAGGAGACGGTGAGTTCTAGTCCCACTTTAGGCATGAAAGCCAATTGGGCGACTTTGGACCAATCACCAGGGGACTGTGAGTTCTAGTCCCACCTTAGTCATGAAAGCCAGTTGGGTGACCTTGGTCCAATCACCAGGAGATTATGAGTTCTAATCCCACTTTAGGCATGAAAGCCAGTTGGGTGACTTTGGGCCAGTCACCAGGAGATGGTGAGTTCTAGTCCCGCCTTAGGCATGAAAGCCAGTTGGGTGACTTTGGGCTAGTCACCAGGAGACGGTGAGTTCTAGTCCCGTCTTAACCATAAAAGCCAGCTACGTGATTTGGGAGCCAGTCACTCAGGCCCAAATCACCTCACAGGGTTGTTATTGTGGGGCAAAGAGGAAGAGGAAGTTGTGTTGGATATGTTTGCCAGATTGATTTATTTATAAAATAATAGAAGCAGGATACAAATACATACATACATACATACATACATACATACATACATACATACATACATACATAGCAAACTGAGACGGGATTGTTGTGATTTGCGAGTCAAGCCCCATCTTCAAATCAAACAATGACATTTTGGTCTTTTCCTCATCATGTCAGAGACTACATTGCTTTTAGAAACAAGGGATGTTTTACCCATTTGGTGAGTTAAATTAGGATATACAGACCATTCATTAACATGGGTTCCCTTTGAAATGAGGGTTGGTTCATCCTGTGAATCCGATTTATATCTCAGAATGAAACTTAAGCCAGAAAAGTATCTCTGACTTGTGATTGAATTAAACATTTTTTAAAAAAATGTAGAGTACAGAAACTAGTATAATATTTGCCTTCAAAATCTCAGTTTTGCTTGGAATGTAGTAACGCGAGCAGATGAGTGGGCCAAATCAGGGTGACTTTCCTGGTAAATACAGCAACGTTGGAAGCCTGTGACTAAAAAGGACACAGAAGGAAGATTTAGCCACGTGAGACAGTAACACAATCAACAGCATGGAATAATGGTAAATGCTTGAGGAAATGACACCAACAATGTGAATCAGGAAATCATTGTAATAAGGGAATAATGACAGAAAATGAAGTTTCCGATTGAGAAATCACAAAATTATGTATTATTGTTATTGTTCTGCTTCCTATCAATACCTCATCTAGTCCATTCAGATACAAAGCTGCCTACATAACATAATTAACAGAAATTGAAGGGACCTTGGAGATCATCTAGTCCAACCCCCTGCTCAGGCAGGAAACCCTATACCATTTCGGACAAATGGCTGTCCAGTCTCTTCTTAAAAGCTTCCAGTGTTGGAGCATTTACCGCTTCTGGAGGCAGGCTGTTCCACTGGTTAATTGTCCTCACTGTCAGGAAGTTTCTCCTTAGTTCTAGGTTGCTTCTCTCCTTGACTAGTTTCCACCCGTTGCTTCTTGTCCTGCCTTCAGGTGCTTTGGAGAATAGTTTGAGTCCCTCTTCTTTGGGGCAGCCCCACAGATTTTGCAAGACAGTCTTCCTAATTGTCATAGAATCATAGAATTGTATGCCTAGAAGGGACTTCAGAGGTCTTCTAGTCCAACCCGATGCCCAAGGCAGGAGTCCTTAGGCTGGGGTAGGCAGCCTTGGCTCTTTTATGACTCGTGGACTTCAACTCCCAGAATTCCTGGCTGGCTGGGGCGGGGTTAGGCAACCTTGGCTCTTTTATGACTGGTGGACTTCAACTCCCAGAATTCCTGGCTGGCTGGGGCGGGGTTAGGCAACCTTGGCTCTTTTATGACTGGTGGACTTCAACTCCCAGAATTCCTGAGCCAGCCATGCTGAGGGGAAAGGGAGAGGTTTCCAAGCTGAGCCAGGCTGGCTCAGGAATTCTGGGAGTTGAAGTCCACACCTCATAAAAGAGCCAAGGTTGCCTACCCCTGTCCTAAGTCCTAAGCGGTGAGCCTCCTAGACCAGGGGTAGGCAACCTTGGCTCTTTTATGACTGGTGGACTTCAACTCCCAGAATTCCTGAGCCAACATGGACCATATAAGCCAGAGGTCTTCAAATTAACTAACCCTACACACACACACACACCCCACGGAACTGCCAAAGTGATGAACGAACACAGACTTGGAATTGTTTTCCCCTGTGAGCTACTGAGGATAATTTACTTTGTGTTGGGTTTGAGGTCTTCCCGTCCAGGGTGTGGTGCTGCGGGAAGGAATTAGCGGTGCCAAGCAACCCCCCCTCCTCCGCATCCGTATATGGGGCTTTTGTGGTTGAGGGCTGTGGATCTGGAGTGCAAGAGAAGGACGTGGGGTGGAGAGTAAAGAGGGTGGCCTTGACAGAGAGAAGGAAGAGCCGTTGCCAAGGGAACATGGAGCTCAACCTGGGAAAAACCCAGATGAGGATGGAGGACCAGGAAGATGTTTCAGGCAGGAACAATCCCCTCCCCCAATTTGAATGAATACAGAAAGAGGAAGGGAGAGAGCACATTCACACGTGCCAAATTCTGATCCTTCCTTCCTTCCTTCCTTCCTTCCTTCCTTCCTTCCTTCCTTCCTTCCTTCCTTCCTTCTTTCCTTTCCCTTCTTTCTCTCCCTCTCCCTCATTTTCTTCCTCCCTCCCTCCCTCCCTCTCCCTCCCTCCCTCCCTCCTTTCTTTCTTTCTTTCTTTCTTTCTTTCTTTCTTTCTTTCTTTCTTTCTTTCTTTCTTTCTTTCTTTCCTTCCTTCCCCCTCTTTTTTCTCCCTCATTTTCTTCCTCCCCTCCCTCCCTCCCTTCCTTTTTTCCTTCCTTCTTTCTTTCTTTTTCTTTCTTTCTTTCTCTTTCTTTCTTTCTTTCTTTCTTCTTTCTTTCTTTCTTTCTTTCTTTCTTTCCTTCCTTCCCCCTCTTTATCTCTCTCCCTCTCCCTCATTTCCTTCCTCCCTCTCTCTCCCTCCCTCCCTCCTCTTTCTTTCCTTCTCCGTCTTTCTCTCTTTCTCCCCCTCTCCCTCCCTCCCTCCCTCCTCTTCCCCTTCCTTCCTTCCTTCCTTCCTTCCTTCCTTCCTTCCTTCCTTCCTTTCCTTCCTTCCTTCCTTTCTGTTTCTCTTTCTCTTTTTCTCTCTCTCCTTCTCCTTCCTTCCTTCCTCATACGTTCCAATTGGAACAGAAGTGCAATACGGATAATTGGGGGGGTTGAAAGCCAAGTGGTATGAGAGATACTGAAAAAAAACTGGGTGGATTAGTCTTCAGAAAAGACACTTGAGAGCGTATAGAGTACCATGCTGTAACTACCCAAAGGGAGTGATTCTGAGCTGTTCCCTCTTTAAAATTCGAAGGCTTGGCAACTGGCATGTACTTAGGACAGTTGCCGTGTCCTGGGGTCACGTGATCCCCTTTTGTGACTTTCGAACAAGCAGAATCAATGGGGGAAGCCAGATTCACCGAACAGCCTTGTGACTAACTTAGCAACCGCAGTAATTCACTTTAACGAGAGAGTGGCGAGCAAGGCCCTAAAATGGGGCAAAATTCACTCCACAAATGTTTCGCTTAACAGCGGAAATTCTGGGCTCCGTTGTAGTTGTAAGTTGAGGACTCTCTGTGGAATCCAGGGATGGCAGCCTGGTTGCCTTGGAACAAGCCCCTGCTTAGTTTCCACCAAACAGGAAAACATGCCAGCAATGACAATTAGTTCTTGCTCCTGTTTTCCCTTTGGATACTCCTTTCGTTCCACATTCTATCGTACAGGCAGTCCTCCACTTACAACAGTTCATTTAGTGACCGTTCAAAGCTACGAAAGGGGGACGTCACGACCGTTTCTCACACTCGCGGCCGTTGCAGCATCCCCGGGGTCAGGTGATCAAAATCGGGATGCTTGGCAACCGACTCGTATTTACGACAGTCGCCGGGAGGGGCTCATGTTATCCCCTTTTAGCGACCTCCTGACACACCAAGTCCACGGGGAAGCCAGATTTGCTTAACGACCGTGCCACTAACTTAACGACGAGAAAGGTCGTAAAAGGCAACACTCGCTTAATAACCGTCCTTGCTTAGCGATGGACATTTTGGGCTCAATTTTGGGCCGTAAGTCGAGGATGCCCTGTGCCATGATCCTGTGGTGGGTTTTGTGTAACTTCCACCCCGTCTCTGCAACTCTGTCCGAATTCATTGAGGCATGAGCCTCAGCCGCTTTTAGCAGGAGATAGGAAGAACCACTTTGGGTGCTTTTATTTCACTTTATCAATTCATTCGCTTCACCTTACAAACAGAGGCGATGCTCAATTTAGTCTGAACAGCAGCATTTAATCTGCTTTTTAAGTTCCTTCTGAGAGCAGAAAGAGAAAAAGCAGGAAAGTGCTTTGATTCCTAATTCCCTTCGCCCAGCTAGTTTTCTCCTAAGAAAGGTTGTGTAGGGGAAGTTTATGTGTAGGTGTGTGTGTTTTCGTGTTGTTTCTGGTTTGGTCCGTGATGATATAATGCCCAGGGGGGCAGGAAACTAGAGGATAATTACGGGAGTGAGAAGTAAATTAGCTCTCTTTTTTTTAAAATTGAAAATACATCACAGCATCGCCTAAAGGGCGAAGCTACTAATGAAGCCAAACACATTATGGCCCTTTAGTAAGTCTTTTGGAACTTACAGAAAGGGTCTTTTAAAAAACAAACCAACTCTTTTAGTATTTTTATAAACAACTCAAAACAGTGCGTACACTTAATACTCTCCCCTCCTATTTTTCTCACAACATCAACCCTGCGAGGCGGGTTGTGCTGAGAGAGAGGGACCGGCCCAAAGTCACCCAGCCAGCTTTCATGATTAAGGCAGGACTAGAACTCACCATCTCCTGGCGATTGGCCCAAAGTCACCTAACCGGCTTTCATGTCTAACGTGAGACTAGAACTCACCGTCTCCTGGTGACTGGTCCAAAGTTACCAGCCAGCTTTTATGCTTAAGGCAGGACTAGAACTCACCGTCTCCTGGTGATTGGCCCAAAGTCACCTAGCTTGCTTTCATGCTAAAGCAGGACTAGAACTCACCATTTCCTGGTACTTGGCCCAAAGTCACCCAGTTGGCTTTCATTCCTAAGGCAGGACTAGAACTCACCATCTCCTGGTGACTGGTCCAAAGTTACCAGCCAGCGTTTATGCTTAAGGCAGGACTAGAACTTACCGTCTCCTGGTGATTGGCCCAAACCCACCCAGCCGGCTTTCATGCCTAAAGCAGGACTAGAACTCACCGTCTCCTGGTGATTGGCCAGAGTCACCTAGCCGGCTTTCACCCTTATGGCAGGACTAGAACTCACCGTCTCCTGGTGATTGGCCCAAACCCACCCAGCCGGCTTTCATGCCTAAAGCAGGACTAGAACTCGCCGTCTCCTGGTGATTGGCCAGAGTCACCTAGCCGGCTTTCACCCTTATGGCAGGACTAGAACTCACCGTCTCCTGGTGATTGGCCCAAACCCACCCAGCCAGCTTTGCTGCCTAAGGCGGGACTAGAACTCACCGTCTCCTGGTTTTCTAGCCCGGTGCCTTCGCCGCTAGACCAAATTGGCTCTTTGCAGCTTGCATGTCAGGTCCCACCAATGTGACCCGACGTTTTGCAGGTGTTCCCTCCTGCCTGCTGAAGATGTACATTTGTGTTAGGCACCGCTGCTGAATCCCGATCTCGTTTCTCATCAAGGAATACCCACTTAGGGACCATTTTTCCCCTCTCCCCCCATTATAATTATGCAGATAGGAAGCCTCTGATTATGTTGCTCTTTATGTTGATTACCGGCATTATAAGGTTTGTGTTTTTGATTTTTTTTCATTTCTTATTTTTTTTTCCCGTTCCCGTATAGCAATATCAAGTGCTTTGCCACCTGCCAAGCGTCAGCTCTTGGCACACTACGGCAGATTAACTTCACCAGGGAAATGTTTGGGGGGGGGGGAAGGACAGAGCCGTAGGAATTATTATTATTTTTTTTTCTTCCGCCACCTCTTCCAATCTGACTGATTGTTTTCCTTGTTTTCCCTGCACAATTACGCTCCCCAGGTTAGTTCAAGAGGGTAATTTTTTTACACAAAAATGCAGGATTCCAGCGTGATTGAGCAAGGGGGAGGCATAAGCCCTACCAATCAAGGCAAAGGGAGAGGTGGGTTGTTTTAAAAAACTCAAGTGCAAAGAGCCCTTAGGGTCTTGTTGTTAAAATATTCCACAGCCTGGCAGCCCGGGAAAATAATGATTAAAAAACTGACTTGGTTCGCCAATCGGTTCCGTTTGGAAGGTTTCCTTTTGCTGTTGTGGTTGAGAGGTAAAATAGAAGAGACTTGAGTAATCGCTACAGGTAGTCCTCGCTTTACGACCCCAAAATTTCTGTTGCTAAGCCAGTCCGTCGTTAAGTGAGGTTTGCCCTGTTTAACGACCTCCCTTGCCAGAGTTGTTAAGCGAATCGCCGCTGTTGTGAAGTTAGTCACACCGTCGTTAAGAGAATCCAGCTTCCCCATTGACTTGGCTTGTCATACGGTCACAAAAGGAGGGGGGGAATCGTGTGACTCCCGGGACGCTGAAACGTAAATGCGAGCCAGTTGCCGAGCGCCTTGAATTTTGATCACGGGACCATGAGGGGATGCTGCTGGCACGGTCGTAAGTGTGAGAAATGGTCCTAAGTCTCTTTTACAGTGCCGTTGCAACTTACAGTGCCGTTGCAACTTTGAGCGGTCACTAAACGAACCGCTGTAAATCGAGGACTATCTGTCATGGCGTTTGCTGGCTTTTTCTGGGGTGAACAGGAAAATTCCGCTTGCGGGTTCTGTTATTTACAGATGTGGCAGTACAGGTTGTCCTCAAACTTACGGCGGTTCGTTTAGTGACCGTTCAAAGTTACGGCGCCCCTGAAAAAAAAGGTGACTTACGACCGTTTTTTCAAAGCTACGACCTTTTGCAGCGTCCCCAGGGTCGCCTGATCAAAATTCAGGCGCTTGCTTGGCAAATGACTCAGACTTAAACGACGGTTGGCAGTGTCCCCGGGGTCACGTGATTCCCCTTCTGACGAGCAGAGGCAATGGGTAAGCCAGATTTACTTAATAACCAGGTTACCAACTTAACAACTGCGTCAGGAAACCTGGCAAGCAAAGTCGTAAAAACGGGGCAGAACTCGACAAAGATCTCACTTAGCGACATAAATTTTGGGATCGTAAGTCGAGCACTACCTGTACTTAGTCTGGGTGCTGTTGGCGAAAAGCTGGACGGACACATCCCAGAGGTAAGTAAGCTGGAGGATCCAACAAGCCACCATTAATGAACGTCAGTGCTGCAACAGACACACTTTGGATGGAGCATAAACTTGCATAACCCTTCCATGCATCTAACCCAGTGGTTCTCAACCTGTGGGTCGGGACCCCCTTTGGGGTCGAACGACCATTTTACGGGGGTCGCCAAACAACGCAGTCCGCCATTTTTTCCCCCTTTTCCTTAGCTGTGCTCCTCCCTTTTATTCTATTGGCTTTTGAAAGCCAATAGAACAGACTCTCTTGAATAGAGTCTAATTCTATTGGCTTTCAAAAGCCAATAGGAATTGTCCAGGCTGTCTCTGCCCTGCTGAACCCGCCAAAAGTCCCATTCTGCAAACGGTGCTGCACCAGTTGAGTAGTCCTCGACTTACGACCAGTTGTGTAGTCCTCGACTTACGACCGGTTGGGGGTCGCGGCATTAAAAAGGTTGAGAACCACTGATCTAACCAGTTTCAGCAGCTACGTTTTAACCCAGGGTGGATAAATTGCCCTTGCATTATCAATGAGTTGCAACTCCCTTATTAGAGAGTGGAAAGCAATAAATCAGTGGTTCTCAACCTTTTTAATGCCGCGACCCCCAACCGGTCGTAAGTCGAGGACTACTCAACCGGTCGTAAGTCGAGGACTACTCAACTGGTGCAGCACCGTTTGCAGACTGGAACTTTTGGCGGGCTCAGCAGGGCAGAGACAGCCTGGACAATTCCTATTGGCTTTTGAAAGCCAATAAAATTAGACTCTATTCAAGAGAGTCTATTCTATTGGCTTTCAAAAGCGAATAGAATAAAAGGGAGGAGCACAGCTAAGGAAAAGGGGGAAAAAAAATGGCGGACTGCGTTGTTTGGCGACCCCCATGAAATGGTCGTTCGACCCCAAATGGGGGTCCCGACCCACAGGTTGAGAACCACTGCAATAAATTCTTCACCTCCCTGTGAGTCACAAACTTCTGGGGGGGGGGTGGATGGAAATGTGCAAGTAATTATATAAGACACAGACAAGCTAATGCAGGCTTGCTGCAAGCTGATTTCTCCCATCATTACTAATCACCATTGTCTCTCTTTCAAGTAACTTCCGCAAAGCCTCTCCCACCCCATCGCCCTACTTACTCCCCAGCGTGGCGTTCTGTATTGGAGTAAAATAAATTAGCCAGAGCTGAGTAAACAGAGAGAAAACCCTTCGGTGAGCTGTGTGCTTTAATGGCACATATACATTTTGCAAACATATTTTAACCGTGCCAAGCCTGGGTGATTTTCAGCAAGCGTTATGAAAGACAGCTCAGGGGCAGGATTTTATCAAACATTTGCAAGGGAGAAGGATCCTCAGATTTCTCTCTTTACTAGGCAGAAAATCCCAGGGATAATTCTTGGCATGGATGGTTTTGGGTTTTTTTTTTTTTTTAAAAAAAGTTTCTGGGAAACGCTTGGGATCCGATTAGAGTAGGCCCAAGTGGACAGGAACCGAAAGCAGGAAGTTCTGTGTAAGTGGCTTTGAAGCCCTTTTGGTTTCCTTCCTTTGTATCCTGCCTTTATTGTTTTTGCAAATAACTCAAGGTGGTGAACATATCCAATGTATCTTCCTCCTCCTATTTTCCTGTGTGCACTTGCCATCAGCTGCCAAGCGCCCGGCAATCCCGTAATTGCTATTTACAGCAGCGGTTCTCAACCGGTGGGTCGGGACCCCATTTGGGGGTCGAACGACCATTTCATGGGGGTTGCCAAACAACGCAGTCCGCCATTTTTTCCCCCCTTTTCCTTAGCTGTGCTACTCCCTTTTATTCTATTGGCTTTTGAAAGCCAATAGAATAGACTCTCTTGAATGGAGTCTAATTCTATTGGCTTTCCAAAGCCAATAGGAATTCTCCAGGCTGTCTCTGCCCTGCTGAGCCCGCCAAAAGTCCCAGTCTGCAAACGGTGCTGCACCAGTTGAGTACTCCTCGACTTACAACCGGTTGAGTAGTCCTCGACTTACGACCGGTTGGGGGTCGCGGCATTAAAAAGGTTGAGAACCACTGATTTACAGTCTTCTCTGTCGGCTTCCCCAGAAAGTCAATGGGGAAACCTGCAGGGGAGGTTGCAAGCTGTTGCCACCTGCGGGGAGAAGAAGACTCCTTCCCATCTCTGGGGCCCGCCTTAAGGAGCTGCATGCCGAGGTGGAGCGGAAGTCTTTCAGTGGGGCACAGGAACGGAACTCAGATCCCAAGGATCCGAAGTCTGTTCAAGCAACCCACGCAGAGCAGTTCCCTTCTGGGCACAGAGTGGAGCTGAAGTCAACGGGCAACCCTTTTGCCATGTCCGCTTAACGAGCCGAGAGATTGATTAGTGACTGCAACCAGGAGCATGAAAGCCAGCTGGGTGACTTAGGGCTGATCACCAGGAGACGGTGAGTTCTAGTCCTGCCTTAGGCATGAAAGTCAGCTGGGTGACTTTGGGCCGATCACCAGGAGACGGTGATGAAAGCCAGTTGGGTGACTTTGGGCCGATCACCAGGAGACGGTGAGTTCTAGTCCTGCCTTAGGCATGAAAGCTGCCTGTGGGACTTTGGGCCCATCCCCAGGAGATGGTGAGTTCTAGTCCTGCCTTAGGCATGAAAGTCCGCTGGGTGACTTTGGGCCGATCACCAGGAGACGGTGAGTTCTAGTGCTGCCTTAGGCATGAAAGCTGCCTGTGGGACTTTGGGCCCATCCCCAGGAGATTGTGAGTTCTAGTTCCCACCCTAGGTATGGAAGCTGGCTGGGTGACTGGGATAATCGCCAAGAGACTAATCCTACCTTAGTGGGAAAGCGGGGAGAGAGAGAATGAGTGAGAGAGAGAGAGAGGCAGAGAGAGAAAGAGGGAAAGAGAGAGGGAGAGGGAGAAAGAGAGAGAGAAAGAGAGGGAGAAAGAGAGAGAGAGAAAGGGAGAAAGAGAGAGGGAGGGAGGGAGAGAGAGCTCTGAGTAAATATTCAAGACTCTCTGGATTGCATTAGAGCGGGTAGGCAACCTTGGCTCTTTTCTGACTCATGGACTTCAACTCCCAGAATTCCTGAGCCAGCCTGGCTCAGCTTGGAAACCTCTCCCTTTCCCCTCAGTGTGGCTGGCTCAGGAATTCTGGGAGTTGAAGTCCACCAGTCATAAAAGAGCCAAGGTTGCCTACCCCTGCATTAGAGCATTGCGCAACATGAACAACACACTTCGCCTTCCGTTCAGAATAAAACAATCCTACACCGGGTTCCATCTGAATCGTCCGAGTTGGCACAACGCTGACACACCGACACTTGTACAGCTGGAGTGTTCCCAGTCCCTTGGCCACAAAACTCAAAATATTTCCAAGGTCCTGGCTGCAGGAAGCACTGGCATTTTGGACCCTTCCTGCTGTTTTCTTCGTTTTTTCGCTCGGAGTCCCCCGAGGAGGTGACGGGGAAGCCAAGCTGACCGTTCCTTACAACGCAGCCTGAATGCCAAAACGGATCCTTTGAGTAAACCCAGAGAATTTCAATAACCTTCTTTTCAATTAGGATCACGTCTGCCCAGCCTGGAGGTGGATAAACCAGCCAAAGAGGGCACATTGTCTCCAACGCCTTCCCATGCCTGTGGGTGATTTTCCGACGTTTTCCAAAATGGTTTTAAAAATCCCCCCTCGGCTCGTTTCTCTGGATATCAGGGCGGACAGTGCACGTAAAGAGCCATCAAACCTGGTTAGTCACTCGTTAGCGCATCGACGTTCGAACTCTCTTCCTGCAATTCAATAGGGGTTTGCTTAATTTGCGGAAGAATTCATAAGAGAGGATGCATCAAAGCAAAGCAAGCAACACAGGGCAGGTGGTCCTCAACTTAGCGGCCACAGCCGAGCCCAAAATGTATGTCGCAAAGCGAGACATTGGTTAAAAGTGAGTTTGGTCCCGTTTTACGACTTTTCTCGCCGCATTGGTTAAGTGAATCGCGGCCGTCGTTAAGTTAGCAACACGGTTGTGAAGTGAATCTGGCTTCCCCCGTGGACTTTGCCGGTCAGACGGTCGCAAAAGGGGGTCGCGTGTCCCCGGGAACGCTGCGACCGTCATAAATACGAAACATCTTGTCAAGCATCCAAATTTTGATCCCGTGACCGGGGGGATGTTGCGACGGTCATAAAGCGTGAAGAATTGTCATTAAGTCCCTTTTTCCGGTGGCGTTGTAGCTTCGAGCAGTCACTAAATGAACTGTTGTAAGTCGAGGACTAAGTGTATCTACAGCCAGCAAACTGGGCTAGTCTGAAGATTTATCCACAGAATGAAGGGATAATCGATGCACGCGCCCAACCGGATCACACAAGTCTTTTAATCGTGGTTAAAGCTCAGTGGCCGTATTTATTCGTTTATTTGATTTTTAATCCCACTTCTTTTATTGTTTATAAGGGTGTCAATGCTGCAAATACTGTATATTCTTGCTTTGACAATATGCAAAACTGTCTGGTATTTACTGGGTTAATACATAGCTTAGAGGGGGGGGGAAGCCCGGGAAAGAAAGAGGAAATAAACTTTTGACCTTCACACTAATTGGACAATGTGACTTGTGATTGCAAGATAAGGGAGGGTGTTTAGCAAGAAAAGTTTGATGCCAGCGAGAGGAAGTCCGATTCTGGCATCAAAACGTCCATGATGGTGACCATGACAAAGAGTGTTGAACAGACCGAATGCGCCTTCCTCCTAATTTTTCCCACAACGACACCCCTGCGAGGTGAGTTGGGTGGAGAGAAAGTGACTGGCCCAAAGTCACCCAGCTGGCTTTCCTGCTTAAGGAGGGACTAGAACTCACCATCTCCTGGTGATCGGCCCAAAGTCTCCCCATTGGCTTCCATGCCTAAGGCGGGACTGGAACTCACCGTCTCCTGGTGATTGGCCCCAAAATCACTCAGGTGGCTTTCACGCCCAAGGGAGGACTAGAACTCATCGTCTCCCAGTGATTGGCCCAAAGTCACTTCAACCGGCTTCCACGCCTAAGGCGAGACTAGAATTCACAGTCTCCTGGTGATTTCACTCAACTGGCTTTCATGCCCAAAGTGGGACTAGAACTCACCGTCTCCTGGTGATTGGCCCAAAGACCCTCAACTGGCTTTCGTGCGCAAGGCAGGACTAGAACTCACCATCTAGTCGTGCCTATAACTCAGTGGTTCTCAACCTTTTTAATGCCGCGACCCCCAACCGGTCGTAAGTCGAGGACTACTCAACTGGTGCAGCACCGTTTGCAAAATGGGACTTTTGGCGGGCTCAGCAGGGCAGAGACAGCCTGGACAATTCCTATTGGCTTTGGAAAGCCAATAGAATTAGACTCTATTCAAGAGAGCCTATTCTATTGGCTTTCAAAAGCCAAGAGAATAAAAGGGAGGAGCACAGCTAAGGAAAAGGGGAAAAAAATGGCGGACTGCATTGTCTGGCGACCCCCGTGAAATGGTCGTTCGACCCCAAATGGGGTCCCGACCCACAGGTTGAGAACCACTGCTATAACTGGAAAGAGGTTTTGAGAGTGCAGACAGTTGGACAACCGCGGGTCAACAGTCACAGTGCAAGGCCGCTGCTAGTCCTCATGAATTTGTTCTCTTTGAGCCTTTGCAGCCCTGTCTCCTGTGAATGAAGCCATTGAGATCTGCTGCAGGAGCTCTCCATGTTTCCTCCTCCCAGACCCAGGCCTGTCTTTTCACGCCCCCTCCGTTGAAAGGCATAAAGCGAGGACCGGCTACGCTGAAGCTCACGACAACGAGGCTTTCGCCTAATCCTATTATGGGGCCGGCTGTGATTAGATGCAAGCAGCCCTCCTTAGCTTCCTTGGATAACTTGATGAAAGGGAGGCTGGTTGAAAAGCCCCCCCCCAGGTCTCCCCCCCCCCCCCCCCCGTGCAGCAATGCCTCTCCTGTAATGGAGCATGTTGGGGAAACATTATAATCCGCTTAAGGCTGGCATTTGTGTAGCCCGGCGATGTGCTTTTCAGAGTAACGTGGAATGAAAAAAAATTGGACAAAAAGGAAACGCAGGGTGGAGCTTGAACACTTAAAAGCAAAAGCAAAACATGATCTTAACAAAAAGATTGGCGTTCTTCTGTAGCTTCATACCCTAATCTTTCTCCCCCCCTCCCTCTCCCTCTCTCTCTCTCTCTGATTGTCTGTCTTTCTCTCCCTCTCTCCGTCTCTTTCTCTGTCTCTCTCTGATTCTCTCTTTCTCTCTACATCTCTCTCTCTCTGACTATCTGTCCCCTCTTTCTCTCTCTCTCTCTCTTTCTGTATCTCTCTCTTTCTCTCACTCTGATTGTCTTTCTCTCCCTCTCTCTCCGTCTCTCTTTCTCTCTCTGATTCTCTCTTTTTCTCTCCATCTCTTTCTCTCTCTCTCTCTCTCTCTATGTTTCCCCCCTCTCTCTCTGTCTCTCTTTCTATATCTCTTTCTCTTTCTCTCTTTTTGTCTCTCTCTCTTTGTCTTTCTCTCCCTCTCTCTCCGTCTCTCTTTCTCTCTCTCTCTGATTCTCTTTCTCTCTCCATCTCTCCATCTCTCTCTCTCTCTCTCTCTCTCTATCTTTCTCCCCCTCTCTCTGTCTCTCTCTCTTTCTATATCTCTTTCTCTCTCTTTTTGTCTCTCTCTGATTGTCTTTCTCTCCCTCTCTCCGTCTCTCTTTCTCTCTCTCTCTGATTCTCTCTCTTTTTCTCTCTTTCTCTCTCTCTATCTTTCCCCCCTCTCTCTGTCTCTCTCTCTTTCTATATCTCTTTCTCTCTCTCTCTTTCTCTCTCTATCTTCCCCCCCTCTCTCTGTCTCTCTTTCTATATCTCTTTCTCTTTCTCTCTTTCTCTCTCTCTCTATCTTCCCCCTCTCTCTCTGTCTCTCTTTCTATATCTCTTTCTCTTTCTCTCTCTTTTTGTCTCTCTCTCTTTGTCTTTCTCTCCCTCTCTCCGTCTCTCTTTCTCTCTGATTCTCTCTCTTTTTCTCTCTTTCTCTCTCTCTCTATCTTTCCCCCCTCTCTCTCTGTCTCTCTCTTTCTATATCTCTTTCTCTCTCTCTCTTTCTCTCCCTTTTTGTCTCTCTCTCTGATTGTCTTTCTCTCCCCATTTCTCTCTCTTTCTCTGCCTCTCTGTCTGTCCCCTCTTTCTCTTTCTCTCTCTATCTCTCTTTTTCTGTATCCCTTTCTGTCTCTCCTTGTCTCTCTTTCTCTTTGTCTCTATCACTCTGCCCCCTCTCTTTCTCTCTTTCTCTGCCTCTCTCTCTCTCTGTCCCCTCTTTCTCTCTCTTTCTCTCTCTTTTTTCTGTCTCTCTTTCTGTCTCTCTTTCTCTTTGTCTCTCTCACTCTGCCCCCTCTCTTTCTCTCTTTCTCTGCCTCTGCCTCTCCTTTCTCTTTGTCTCTCTCTCTTGACTCCCTCCCCTTTCTCTTTCTCTCTTTCTCTGACTCTCTCTCTCCCTCCCTCCCTTTCTCTTTCTCTCTCTTTCTCTCTCTCTTCTCTCTCTCCTCTTTTCTAACCACAACTTTGCGTATCTTGTCTTGGCTCCGAGCTCCCCCATCTGGCACAGGATTTTTAACTTCTCTTGGAAAAAAATTCCAATGAAGGATATACATTCCCCCCCCCCCCCCAGCCAGCTCATCTTTCCTGCTACGGTTCTCAAAACGCAGCTGACACCTGTGCAGCTAGCTTGGGTGTAATAAATGGAAACGTAGGCCTAGAAGAAGTCATTGAAGCCCTGGTGTTTAATCTCTGGTCTCAGCATGAAATCAAATTAAAATATCTCCCACAGGTAGCTGGCTACGATCTGGTTAAACACAGCCCTTGAAAGAGACTCTGAAAAATCGCCAGCGCTCTGATGCAGTGTTCTCACCTTAGCCATTTTAAGGAGACGTGGACTTCAACTCCAGAATACCCCAGCCAGCAGTCTCATTGCATTATACCCTGTTTTCCTCAAAATAAGACCGGGTCTTATCTTAATTTTTGTTCCAAAAGACGCATTAGGGGTTATTTTCAGGTTAGGGCTTATATTTGGGAAATACGGTACTAAACGCATCCCTCTGGCTGACGATCTTAATTGGGGCTTATTTTGGGGGTGGGGCTATATTACGAGCATGCCCTGAAAAAATCATGCTAGGGCTTATATTCCGGTTGGGCATATATTTGGGAAATGGTATCCTTCCATCCATCCATCCATCAATCCATCCATCTATCTATCTATCATTGTCTGTCTGTCTATCTATATCTATCTTTAGCTATCATCTATCCATAACAATCACCTATATCATCTTTATCATCTATCTATATCTATCTATCTATCTATCTATCTATCTATCTATCTATCTATCTATCTATCTATATATCTATCTCTACCTACCTACCTTCCTACCTATCTATATTGCTATCTAGCTATCCATAACAATCATCTATCATCCATCCATCATCTATCCATCTCTAGCGTATTATCTATCTATCTATCTATCTATCTATTTATCTATCTCTACCTACCTACCTCCTACCTATCTATATTGCTATCTAGCTATCCATAACAATCATCTATCATCCATCCATCCATCTATCCATCTCTAGCGTATTATCTATCTATCTATCTATCTATCTATCTATCTATCTATCTATCTATCCTATTTATCTATCTCTACCTACCTACCTTCCTACCTATCTATATTGCTATCTAGCTATCCATAACAATCATCTATCAATCCGTCCATCCATCCATCCATCCATCCATCCATCCATCCATCCATCCATCCATCCATCCATCCATCTCTAGCGTAATTATCTATCTATCTATCTATCTATCTATCTATCTATCTATCTATCTATCTATCTATCTATCTATCTATCTATCTATCTATCTATCTATCTATCTATCTATCTATCTATCTATCTATCTATCTATCCACCTACCTACCTACCTACCTACCTACCTACCTACCTACCTACCAGTATCTGTTGTGGAAGACTTCTGTTGAATTCCCATTCGCTTTCTCCTTTAGCCTGGCAGATTGACGTTCAGTTTGCAAGTTGACCATTTTGCCTAGATCTTTTTCACAAGTAACATTAACTAGCCAGTCACCCCCATCCGTTGCCCCCGTGTTTTAATCTACTGCATCTTTCCTGAAACACTTTGCATTTGTCTCGGTTAAATTCCTTTTGTTATTTTTCAAGACCGTTTCTCTAACCTTTTAAAAACATTTTTGAATTGTATCTCTGTTTTCAAGGACATCATCTGATGCTAGCAATTTTATTTCATCTGCAAATGTGTTTGTGTGTCTGTGTGTGTAAGTAGAGGGAGGATTTCTGACCCCATCTAACATTTGTTTTTCCATTACCCTGTTCTTCTAAGAAATCCTAATTCAACGTTCTGATTTTATTAAAATTGCCTTTTAAAAAAAAATCCACACTATAAAAGATCAAAATTAAAGGAGAGGCAGAAAATTATTCTTTTCAGGGCTGTGATGTTGTTTGTCTGAAATGTTGTTCGTGTATCAGAAGATCCATCTTCACCGCTTAGTCGCTGCACGGTGTTAATTGTGACTTAGAGGATTGCTCGCTCTTTAAAAATTGTCTTCTTGTATTGCGCCGTTATACTTTTTCAAAACCACTCGAATATCTAAGTCTGCGAAGATAAGTGTTTGGCTTATTTATTAGGTTTATTTGCATCTCAATCTGAGAATTGCAGGAGAGCAGATGTTGATTTTAGCATTTCATTTTGATGGCAGTTCCTGTGAAGAGGGAGAGAAGATGAAATATGCTTGGAGGCAGAAATTTAACGTAAAACATATTTTTCTTGCTGTTATACAGGATTGCAGAGGCAAAGAGAGAGAGAGAGAGAGAGAGAGAGAGAGAGAGAGAGAGAGAGAGAGAGAGAGAGAGAGAGAGAGAGAGAGAGAGAGGCGAAGCACCCTGGCTCCCAGGGAGGACAGACAGTAAATAAATAAATGCAGATTGTCAGCCAGATAAAACAAAAACAGGATAAAAAACAAGTGTCTGAAATTTATTTGTTTTTTCTTATGGCCAGAAAGAAAATACGCCATATATTCTATTCCTATTCTATTCTATTCTAATTCTAATTCTATTCTATTTATTCTATTCTATTCTATTCTAATTCTATTCTATTCTATTCTATTCTATTCTATTCTATTCTATTCTATTCTATTCTATTCCATTCCATTCCATTCCATATATTCTCTTCTCTTCTCTTCTCTTCTCTTCTCTTCTCTTCCTCTTCTCTTCTCTTCTCTTCTCTCTCTTCTCTTTCTCTTCTCTTCTCTCTCTCTCTTCTCTCTTTCTCTTCTCTTCTCTTCTCTTCTCTTCTCTTCCCTTCCCTTCCTTTCCATTCCATTCTCTATTCTGTTCCATTCCATTCTATTCCATTCCGTTCCATTCTCCTATTCTGTTCTATTCTATTCTATTCTATTCTATTCTATTCTATTCTATTCTATTCTATTCTATTCTATTCTATTCTATTCTATTCCATTCCATTCCAATCCATTCCATTCCATTCTCTATTCCTTTCCATTCTCTACTCTATTCCATTCCATTCCTTCCACAAGGGCAAACGGAATTCAATACACTTGGCCTGCTTGTGGGAATGTAATGATTCCAGGCTGATTCCTCTCTTGACTCATCTCCAGCTCAGCTGTTCTTCTCCTACAGCTGGGATTTTAAGAAATCCCATAACTTTTAAACTAAGTAACAATATGATGTCTATGGAGAGTTTCAGTCATCCAGGTCACGGCTATCCCACAGCTGCTTTTCCAAAAGGCAACTGGACTTTGTGTTTTCCTGGAAGAAGAGGTCCTATTTTCTCATTCAGAAAGCTGCTTCGGTTCCGGAAAAGTGTTCTCTGTTTGCCGAAGAAGCCTCTTGGCTGAGAAGCAAAAACCTCCTCCAGGGAAAACACAAAGTCCATTTTGCAAAAGCGCCTTTGGACACAGTAGCTTCTTGGAGGAGAAGTGAAATGACTTCCAGGGGAAAAAACCCCAAGAAAGTCCACTTGCTTTTGGGGATACAGCAGTGGTTCTCAACCTGTGGGTCACCACCCCATTTGGGGTCGAACGACCATTTCACGGGGGTCGCCAAACAACGCAGTCCGCCATTTTTTCCCCCCTTTTCCTTAGCTGTGCTACTCCCTTTTATTCTATTGGCTTTTGAAAAGCCAATAGAATAGACTCTCTTGAATAGAGTCTAATTCTATTGGCTTTCCAAAGCCAATAGGAATTGTCCAGGCTGTCTCTGCCTGCTGAGGCCCGCCAAAAGTTCATTCTGCAAACGGTGCTGCACCAGTTGAGTAGTCCTCTACTTACGACCGGTTGAGTAGTCCTCGACTTATGACGCGGTTGGGGGGGGTCGCGGCATTAAAAAGGTTGAGAACCACTGAGATACAAATATGACGGTGCTCACATCTGAATGTCTCGCGTTACTAGGAGATTGCAGAGCGATAGTAGAGGTCATGCCCGGGAGCTGCCCCCTTCAACTCTGCACAGAAGCGGACTTGAGATCTTTGTGAGCGTGCGTTGGGACACACATCAGTCTGAATCTTCTCCAGGACTTTGCACAGCTCTTGACCCAGGGGCACCGAAAGGGAGAAGCCGAGAGGCGGAGAATCCCGTCGCCCTTCCTCCTCCTCTTCTTGCGGGAGAAACATTATGCGTTTTTTTTTCCCCTCTCAAGTGCCTGATTAAACTTGACATTTGAAAATAGAACTTTGTGCCGAAATGAGCGCAACACTTCTGAGTTATTTTAATTAAGATGTTTAATTCCCATCAAAACCTTGATGGGTTTCTTCCTTTCTCTCCCACCCCCCCTCCTCCCCATCCCAGTTTTTAAGGGTGATTCCTCCACGGCTTCCTGAAATTTCCGAAACCCGTACTTAACCTTTAATCGTCATCCATTTTACACAGGAGTTTGTGTCTGATTAACAACTTTTTTTAAAAAAAAAAAGTTCAGGAGCTTTTGGAGGAAATGCAAGTAAGGTTCTGTGTGTTGGGGTGGTAGTGGGTTCCCCCCCCCCTTTTTGGAATCTTGTTACTAAGCAGCGGCATTTAAGGAAGGCCTAAGGGCCAGTAATGTTAACCATCTTGTTGAGATGTCTTTAAGTATTAGTTGGGAAAGGTGAAGAACATGGAATACACTTTTTATTATCCGGGATTAACATTCTTGATATTTAAACCGGATGCTGCTCTCCTCCGTGCTGCTTTTTTTTTTTGCTTTTTGCATGTTTTGTCAGATCCAAACAACCAGAACCACGGGTAAATGGCTGAAGCAGCAACTTTATTGTCTACCACGTTACAAGAATCTCCCCGGAATCTCCTGTTTGCCTTTCCCCCTGGGAATGACGAGATAAGGGCTTCATGGCTCTTGGGGGAGGTCAAGCTTATGCGCAAGGATTCAAGCTAGGCCCTCTCTTGACTCCCTCCTTCCAGCCTAGCTGGCAGTTTCCCGACGTACTGCAGCCGATTTTGTTCAAAATGCTGAACATCAGCTCAGCATAATGTCTGCCTAAGGCAGGGGTGTCAAACTCAATTTCATGGAGGGCCGCATCGGCATTGCGGTTGCCCTCAGGGGGCCGGATGGGTGTGGCCAGGGTGGGTGCGGCCTACTGGGTGGGCATGGATAGAGTGGGTGTGGCCTACTGGGTGGGCGTGGCCAGCCTGTACATCGTTTGTGTCAAGGGGGGCCTATGGGGGCCTGGGCAGGAGTGGGACACATCTGAGAAAGGTCCTAACAGCGAGGACAATTAACCAGTGGAAAGAGGGGGGCGCCCTCAGAAATCGTGGGCGCTCCATCACTGGAGGTTTTAAGAAGAGACTGGACAGTCACTTGCCTGAGGGACGGTATAGGGCAGTGGTGGCGAATCTATGGGCACGCGTGGCCAGAGGTGGCACTCAGAGCCCTCTCTGTGGACATGTGCGCCATGCCCTGGAGATGGCAACTGTTCCTCTACAACCAACCACCCGCTAACTCGCCGAGGTCCCACGTGGCCGGATGCATCCCAGCACGGCTGGTTTCCCTCCCCCCTGTCCCATCCCTCCTGCCCTCGCATGCTCTCCTTTTCCCCGGGCACGAACCATTGCATCACCTCCTCAGCTGTCCGACGGCAGTCCAGCTCAGAGGTGGCTTCCTGAACTGCTGGTGGCGGGCTGTAGAGCCCCAGAGTGTGCCGGTTGAGGGGCTGGCAGGCTGTGGCTGCTGATGGATACTGTCGGCCCCCATGCGCTTGCTGGCCTCTGTGTGGGGGGGCCGATGGTGTCGGGTAGCAGTCACCCTGGCCTCTGACTCGCCTTGCCCTGCGACAATGGCACCCCCGCCCTGCCTCGCCTCGCCTTGCCTCACCCCGCAGGACGAGCCTCCTGCTCACCGTCCCACCTGCCAGAGACTCCCTGGATTTCACCCAACCCTGCCCGGCCCCCACAAGCGTCCCTCCCCACCTTGGCCACACCTACCCAGTCTGCCATGACCACCACAGCCATGCCACCTGGCACCCAGCGATAAATAAGTGGGTTTTGGGTTGCAAGGTTGCAAGGTTCGCCATCACTGGTCTAGGTTCTCCTGCTTGAGTGGGGGGCTGGACTAGAAGACCTCCAAGGTCCCTTCCAGCTCTATTCTATTCTAAAGACATAATGCAGTAGGGTGTAGCCTGGATTACCAGGAAGGAAGGGGCTGCATTCCAAGGAAGCAAAGAGACATTGCGGTTTACCTACTTTTCAGAGTAGGTGTTGAATGGTGCAAGCAGCCTTATTTGTGGGGACCTGGGTGCCCTCTGTGCCTGGTGCCTTCCTTCCAGACGTTTCATTACCCAACTAGATAACATGATCAGTGCTAGGAGGGGGCAGGGTGTTGCTCTCTGCTCAACTCCCAGGATTCCCCAGCCAGGATGCTTGAAGAGAGGTGGAGGAAGTGATCTGAGGTGGGGGAGAATTTATTTTATTATTTTATTTTTTTTTGTTTCGTTTCATTTTATTATTTTATGTTTTTATTTTGTTTTGTTTTATGTTTCTATTTTACTTGATTTTATTATTTTTTCCTTTTTTTTTTTTAAGGCCACCTACCTCCCCTGTAAGATGTCTGTGCCGTCCAGATCTGGCCTTTTCCCTTATCTCAAGTTTATCCGGTGGCTGACCTTTTATTTTGTTCGGTAAACAGATTGACGTGGACAGCGGTTGGGAAAAAAATTTAAAGTAAATATCAACGATATTACCCTTCACCAACCTTTAAAGGCCTGCTTGTCCTGTCTCGCTTTAGAGATGGGGTTCGCAGGTAACGATTCAAACACTAAATGACAAATAGCAACAAGGCTTCAATACCGTCAAGTGGGGTGTCGTCAGGACCGGCTGCGGAGTTTAGTGTACAGGCGGTCATTGACTTGCAACCATTTTTTTAAGTGATTGTTCAAAGTTTTCAGCATTGCTGCAGCTTTGAACGGTCACTAAACAGATGTTTGTAAGTTGAGGACATCTCTAGAGCAGGGATAGGCAACCTGGGCTCTTTTATGACTGGTGGACTTCAACTCCCAGAATTCCTGAGCCAGCATGGCTCAGCTTGGAAACCTCTCCCTTTACCCTCAGCATGGCTGGCTCAGGAATTCTGGGAGTGAAGTCCACCAGTCATAAAAGAGGCAAAGTTGCCTACCCCTGCACTATACCATTTCAGACAAATGGCTGTCCAGTCTCTTCTTAAAAACTTCCAGTGTTGGAGCATTCACCGCTTCTGGAGGCAGGTTGTTCCACTGGTTAATTGTCCCTCACTGTCAGGAAGTTTCTCCTTAGTTCTAGGTTGCTTCTCTCCTTGATCAGTTTCCATCCGTTGCTTCTTGTCCTGCCTTCGGGTGCTTTGGAGAATAGCTTGACTCCCTCTTCTTTGGGGCCAGCCCCTGAGATATTGGAAGACAGCTATCATGTCCCCCCTCGTCTTCTCCTCGTTAAACCAGACATACCCAATTCCAGCAACCGTTCCTTATATGTTTTAGCCTCCAATCCTCTAATCATCTTTGTTGCTCTTCTCTGCACTCTTTCTAGAGTCTCAACATTGTGGTAAGTCAAGAACCGCCTGTACTCCCATTTCTCTCGCAAATCCCAAACAGCGCAGAATTTTACAGAGATGTCAGGTTTTTGCGACTGCAAGTCTTATTCTTGCCTCCCACTTTTGCAAAGCAGCAAAAACCCCCCCAAAAAACAACAACCCATGTTTTTCGGTCTATGCTAATCAAGCAATTAGGGTCGACAATGAATTCCATGCAGGGGGATGGATATTCCCGCCATTAGCCAAGCACCTCTTTTGTTAGAGTTTGTTGTTTATCTGCTGAAAGTCTACTTTGCCCTTCCACGATAATAAGCTCTGAACAGTGCATTACCAATGATAGCTCTTGAGGATTAGACAAAAAATAGAAAAATAAATAAAAAAAAACCATACCAGAGCTATTAAATTGAATTCTTCTTCTTCTTCTTCTTCTCGAAAATGGGAATTTAAGATTTCAGTTTGTGTGACAAAACGGTAAGCAAGGAACTCTCTGTCTGTGGATAGGGGACGGGAATCGAGATAACGCAAAGCTCATTGCTCCAATAAGAAAGTATTTGGAGATTTTGGAAGGCCTGTCGCACTGGAGGACAGAAGAATGGAGTGGGAAGGGGCCTTGGAGGTCATCTAGTCCAACCCCCTGCTCAGGCAGGCAACCCTACAACACCAATTTGGACAAATGGTTATCCAATCTCTTCTTGAAGACCTCCAGTGTCGGAGTAGCCAAGTTATTCTACTGAATAAATTTCTCCCGAGTTCTAGTTTGGTTCTCTCCTTCACTCTAGGCTAGGGTAGCTTTGTCTGGACAGATGGATATGCCGGACTTCTGAATAAAGAAACCAGGTTTGTTTTGGAGCAGGGCAGTAAACAACAGCCTACTCCAAGAACCATTAAAGAAGACGTCCATCGTGCTTGACAGTGCAAGTTATTTTGATATAAGCAGAGAGCAAACCCCACTCCATTGAAGCACTGATGATGTTAGCTAGTTGGGTCCTTGAAATGTCTGCAGGAAAAACCACCAAGCTCAGAGAGCACCAAGGACCCCACAGGTCATCGTCGTCGTCCTCCTCCTCCTCTCCACAAACTCCTCTCCCTTCTAGTGCTGATGATGTTACCTAGTTGGGTCATGAAACGTTTGCAAGGAAACCACCACAGCTCAGAGAGCACCAAGGACCCCACGGTCCTCCGCCGCCTCTTCTTCTTCTCTTCTTCTTCTTCTTCTTCTTCTTCTTCTTCTTCTTCTTCTTCTTCTTCTTCTTCTTCTTCTTCCTTCTTCTTCTTCTTCTTCTTCTTCTTCTTCTTCTTCTTCTTCTTCTTCTTCTTCTTCTTCTTCTTCTTCTTCTTCTTCTTCTTCTTCTTCTTCTCTTCTCCTCCTCCTCCTCCTCCTCCTCCTCCTCCTCCTCCTCCTCCTCTCCACAAACTTCCCTCCCTTCTAGTACTGATGATGTTACCTAGTTGGGTCATGAACGTCTGCAAGGAAACCACCAAGCTCAGAGAGCACCAGGGACCCCACAGTCCTCCTCCTCCTCCTCCCCCCCCCCACAAACTCCTCTCCCTTCTCACAATCTACCTTCTGAGATGCTACCTAGCTGGGTCATGAAAAGTCTACAAGAAAAACCACCAAGCTCAGAGAGCACCAAGGACCCCACAGGGCCTTTTTTTTAAACTATGGCTTCAGCGTGGCGTATGCCGGTCCGAATGGACGATTTGTTGGTTGATGCTTCCTGGCTTAAAGTCAGACCTACAATCCCTGTCTAAGCCTGTAACCAAGCTAGAAGCCCTGGTTGCAAGGGAAGAGATCTGAAAAGGGAGGGGCCAGGAGGCCAGGATTTCTTTGCAAAGGCTTGTTTCTGGCTTGTTGAAATAAATCATGGCTGCTACAAACGGTGGATGGGTATGAACACAACTGTTGCCTTGTCACACAAGGGATGAATTGCTGGAGGGCCGCCGAGGGGTAGGACGTTATGTTCTTTCCAAGGCTTTGAAACGGCAGTGGATTTGAACATTTCCTGCTGCGTTTCCCTTTGTTCTGTTTTATGTGCACTGCATAAATGATGTAAAAACTGGGGTATTCCATGCTCCGGGGTTTCGTTTTTTTACTTTACTTTATTTTATTATTTATATTTTTGCAGGGCATACGCTGCTGCTGTGGTCGGAATCCACTCTGAGCAGTTCCCCTTTTGTAACGTTGGGATATAAACATACAATCCTAAAATCCACACGCCTGTTTTAATTTTTGTTTTAATGCTGACTTCTTCCACTTGTAGCGTCTTGAAATAGTAGAGGAATGGCACATAATAAAAATACTATTAAAACAGAAGAATACAGTTGGAAGGGGCCTTTGGAGGTCATCTAGTCCAACCCCCTGCTCCGGGCAGGAAACCCTAGACCAGTGATGGCGACCTTTTAGAGACCGAGTGCCCAAACTGCAACCCAAAACCCAGCTTCTGTATCGTCGGGGGCCGGGCGGGCGTAGCCCGTGGGTGGGCGTGGCCCATTGGGTGGGCGTGGCTCGGTGGGTAACGGCAGACTGGGTGGGACTAAAAATTTCAATCAATTCCATTCCAACTTGGTGAGATCGTTTTTTCCCACGAAAAATTGAAATTGATTGATTGATTGACCTTTTTTTGGGGGGGGGCGCACGGCGGCGGAGGCCTAAAGCGAAAAGGTTTATAAAAACCCAGCTGAAGGCCTAGGACTGGGGCGACGGCGCGCGGCCCACAGAGAGGGCTCTGAGTGCCGCCTCTGGCACCCGTGCCATAGGTTCGCCACCACGGCCCTATACCATTTCAGACAAATGACTGTCCAGTCTCTTCTTAAAGACCTCCAGTGTTGAA
>JAKSXO010000158.1:0-47500 GCA_024509115.1 Crotalus helleri
TACCTATCTCTATCTATCAATCTACCTACCTACCTATCTCTATCTATCAATCTACCTACCTACGTATCTCTATCTATCAATCTACCTACCTACCTATCTGTACTATCTACCTACCTACTATCTATCACTACCTACCTACCTATCTCTATCTATCTATCTACCTACCTACCTATCTATCTATCTATCTACCTACCTACCTAACTCTATCTATCAATCTACCTACCTACCTATCTCTATCTATCAATCTACCTACCTACCTATCTCTATCTATCTATCTACCTACCTACCTATCTGTATCTAGCAATCTACCTACCTACCTATCTCTATCTATCAATCTACCTACCTACCTATCTGTATCTATCTATCTACCTACCTACCTATCTCTATCTATCAATCTACCTACCTACCTATCTCTATCTATCTATCTACCTACCTACCTATCTGTATCTATCTATCTACCTACCTACCTATCTGTCTCTATCTACTACCTACCTACCTACTCTATCTATCTATCTACCTACCTACCTATCTCTATCTATCAATCTACCTACCTACCTATCTGTATCTATCAATCTACCTACCTACCTATCTCTATCTATCTATCTACCTACCTACCTATCTGTATCTATCAATCTACCTACCTACCTATCTCTATCTATCAATCTACCTACCTACCTATCTGTATCTATCTATCTACCTACCTACCTATCTCTATCTATCTATCTACCTACCTACCTATCTCTATCTATCTATCTATCTATCTATCTATCTACCTACCTACCTATCTCTATCTATCAATCTACCTACCTACCTATCTGTATCTATCAATCTACCTACCTACCTATCTCTATCTATCTATCTACCTACCTACCTATCTGTATCTCTCAATCTACCTACCTACCTATCTCTATCTATCAATCTACCTACCTACCTATCTGTATCTATCTATCTACCTACATACCTATCTCTATCTATCTATCTACCTACCTACCTATCTCTATCTATCTATCTACCTACCTACCTATCTCTATCTATCTATCTACCTACCTACCTATCTCTATCTATCTATCTACCTACCTACCTATCTGTGTCTATCATCTACCTACCTACCTATCTCTATCTATCAATCTACCTACCTACCTATCTGTATCTTTCTATCTACCTACCTACCTATCTGTATCTATCAATCTACCTACCTACCTATCTCTATCTATCTACCTACCTACCTATCTCTATCTATCTATCTACCTACCTACCTATCTCTATCTATCTATCTATCTACCTACCTACCTATCTGTATCTATCTATCTACCTACCTACCTATCTCTATCTATCTATCTACCTACCTACCTATCTCTATCTATCTATCTACCTACCTAACTACCTATCTCTATCTATCAATCTACCTACCTACCTATCTATCTATCTACCTACCTACCTATCTCTATCTATCAATCTACCTACCTACCTATCTGTATCTATCAATCTACCTACCTACCTATCTCTATCTATCTATCTACCTACCTACCTATCTGTATCTATCTATCTACCTACATACCTATCTCTATCTATCTATCTACCTACCTACCTATCTCTATCTATCTATCTACCTACCTACCTATCTCTATCTATCTATCTACCTACCTACCTATCTCTATCTATCTATCTACCTACCTACCTATCTGTGTCTATCAATCTACCTACCTACCTATCTCTATCTATCAATCTACCTACCTACCTATCTGTATCTTTCTATCTACCTACCTACCTATCTGTATCTATCAATCTACCTACCTACCTATCTCTATCTATCTACCTACCTACCTATCTCTATCTATCTATCTACCTACCGACCTATCTCTATCTATCTATCTATCTACCTACCTACCTATCTGTATCTATCTATCTACCTACCTACCTATCTCTATCTATCTATCTACCTACCTAACTACCTATCTCTATCTATCAATCTACCTACCTACCTATCTCTATCTATCTATCTACCTACCCACCTATCTGTATTTATCTATCTACCTACCTATCTGTATCTATCAATCTACCTACCTACCTATCTCTATCTATCTACCTACCTACCTATCTCTATCTATCTATCTACCTACCTACCTATCTCTATCTATCTACCTACCTACCTACCTATCTGTATCTATCTATCTACCTACCTACCTATCTCTATCTATCTATCTACCTACCTACCTATCTCTATCTATCTATCTACCTACCCACCTATCTGTATTTATCTATCTACCTACCTATCTGTATCTATCAATCTACCTACCTACCTATCTCTATCTATCTACCTACCTACCTATCTCTATCTATCTATCTACCTACCTACCTATCTCTATCTATCTATCTACCTACCTACCTATCTGTATCTATCTATCTACCTACCTACCTATCTCTATCTATCTATCTACCTACCTACCTATCTCTATCTATCTATCTACCTACCTACCTATCTCTATCTATCTATCTACCTACCTACCTATCTCTATCTATCTATCTACCTACCTACCTATCTCTATCTATCTATCTACCTACCTAACTACCTATCTCTATCTATCTATCTACCTATCTACCTATCTCTATCTATCAATCTACCTACCTACCTATCTCTATCTATCTACCTACCTACCTATCTCTATCTATCTATCTACCTACCTACCTATCTCTATCTATCTATCTACCTACCTACCTATCTGTATCTATCTATCTACCTACCTACCTATCTCTATCTATCTATCTACCTACCTACCTATCTCTATCTATCTATCTACCTACCTACCTATCTCTATCTATCTATCTACTTACCTACCTATCTCTATCTATCTATCTACCTACCTAACTACCTATCTCTATCTATCAATCTACCTACCTACCTATCTCTATCTATCAATCTACCTACCTACCTATCTGTATCTATCTATCTACCTACCTAGCTATCTGTCTCTATCTACCTACCTACCTACCTACCTATCTCTATCTATCTATCTACCTACCTACCTAACTCTATCTATCAATCTACCTACCTACCTATCTCTATCTATCAATCTACCTACCTACCTATCTCTATCTATCTATCTACCTACCTACCTATCTGTATCTAGCAATCTACCTACCTACCTATCTCTATCTATCAATCTACCTACCTACCTATCTGTATCTATCTATCTACCTACCTACCTATCTCTATCTATCAATCTACCTACCTACCTATCTCTATCTATCTATCTACCTACCTACCTATCTGTATCTATCTATCTACCTACCTACCTATCTGTCTCTATCTACCTACCTACCTACCTATCTCTATCTATCTATCTACCTACCTACCTATCTCTATCCATCAATCTACCTACCTATCTGTATCTATCTATCTACCTACATACCTATCTCTATCTATCTATCTACCTACCTACCTATCTCTATCTATCTATCTACCTACCTACCTATCTCTATCTATCTATCTACCTACCTACCTATCTCTATCTATCTATCTACCTACCTACCTATCTGTGTCTATCAATCTACCTACCTACCTATCTCTATCTATCAATCTACCTACCTACCTATCTGTATCTTTCTATCTACCTACCTACCTATCTGTATCTATCAATCTACCTACCTACCTATCTCTATCTATCTATCTACCTACCTATCTCTATCTATCTATCTACCTACCTACCTATCTCTATCTATCTATCTACCTACCTACCTATCTGTATCTATCTATCTACCTACCTACCTATCTCTATCTATCTATCTACCTACCTACCTATCTCTATCTATCTATCTACCTACCTAACTACCTATCTCTATCTATCAATCTACCTACCTACCTATCTCTATCTATCTATCTACCTACCCACCTATCTGTATTTATCTATCTACCTACCTATCTGTATCTATCAATCTACCTACCTACCTATCTCTATCTATCTATCTACCTACCTACCTATCTCTATCTATCTACCTAACTACCTACCTATTTCTTTCTATCTACCTACCTACTATCTGTATCTATCTATCTACCTATCTACCTATCTCTATCTATCAATCTACCTAACTACCTATCTCTATGTATCTACCTACCTACCTATCTCTATCTATCTATCTACCTACCTACCTATCTCTATCTATCTATCTACCTACCTACCTATCTATCTATCAATCTACCTACCTACCTATCTGTATCTATCTATCTACCTACCTATCTCTATCTATCAATCTACCTACCTTCCTATCTGTATCTATCAATCTACCTACCTACCTATCTCTGTCTATCTATCTACCTACCTACCTATCTGTATCTATCAATCTACCTACCTACCTATCTCTAGCTATCAATCTACCTACCTACCTATCTGTATCTATCTATCTACCTACCTACCTATCTCTATCTATCTATCTACCTACCTACCTATCTCTATCTATCTATCTACCTACCTACCTATCTCTATCTATCTACCTACCTACCTACCTATCTCTATCTATCTATCTACCTACCTACCTATCTGTATCTATCTATCTACCTACCTACCTATCTATCTATCTACCTACCTACCTATCTCTATCTATCTATCTACCTACCTAACTACCTATCTCTATCTATCAATCTACCTACCTACCTATCTGTATCTATCTATCTACCTACCTAGCTATCTGTCTCTATCTACCTACCTACCTACCTATCTCTATCTATCTATCTACCTACCTACCTATCTCTATCTATCAATCTACCTACCTACCTATCTCTATCTATCAATCTAACTACCTACCTATCTCTATCTATCTATCTACCTACCTACCTATCTGTATCTATCTATCTACCTACCTACCTATCTCTATCTATCTATCTACCTACCTACCTATCTCTATCTATCTATCTACCTACCTACCTATCTCTATCTATCTATCTACCTACCTACCTATCTCTATCTATCTATCTACCTACCTAACTACCTATCTCTATCTATCAATCTACCTACCTACCTATCTCTATCTATCTATCTACCTACCTACCTATCTGTATCTATCTATCTACCTACCTACCTATCTCTATCTATCTATCTACCTACCTACCTATCTCTATCTATCTATCTACCTATCTAACTACCTATCTCTATCTATCAATCTACCTACCTACCTATCTCTATCTATCTATCTACCTACCCACCTATCTGTATTTATCTATCTACCTACCTATCTGTATCTATCAATCTACCTACCTACCTATCTCTATCTATCTATCTACCTACCTACCTATCTCTATCTATCTACCTAACTACCTACCTATTTCTTTCTATCTACCTACCTACTATCTGTATCTATCTATCTACCTATCTACCTATCTCTATCTATCAATCTACCTAACTACCTATCTCTATGTATCTACCTACCTACCTATCTCTATCTATCTATCTACCTACCTACCTATCTCTATCTATCTATCTACCTACCTACCTATCTATCTATCAATCTACCTACCTACCTATCTGTATCTATCTATCTACCTACCTATCTCTATCTATCAATCTACCTACCTTCCTATCTGTATCAATCAATCTACCTACCTACCTATCTCTGTCTATCTATCTACCTACCTACCTATCTCTATCTATCTATCTACCTACCTACCTATCTCTATCTATCTATCTACCTACCTACCTATCTGTATCTATCTATCTACCTACCTACCTATCTCTATCTATCTATCTACCTACCTACCTATCTCTATCTATCTATCTACCTACCTACCTATCTCTATCTATCTATCTACCTACCTACCTATCTCTATCTATCTATCTACCTACCTACCTATCTCTATCTATCAATCTACCTACCTACCTATCTGTATCTATCAATCTACCTACCTACCTATCTCTATCTATCAATCTACCTACCTACCTATCTGTATCTATCTATCTACCTACCTAGCTATCTGTCTCTATCTACCTACCTACCTACCTACCTATCTCTATCTATCTATCTACCTACCTACCTAACTCTATCTATCAATCTACCTACCTACCTATCTGTATCTATCTATCTACCTACCTACCTTTCTGTATCTATCAATCTACCCACCTACCTATCTCTATATATCAATCTACCTACCTACCTATCTGTATCTATCTATCTACCTACCTACCTATCTCTATCTATCAATCTACCTACCTACCTATCTCTATCTATCTATCTATCTACCTACCTACCTATCTGTATCTATCTATCTACCTACCTACCTATCTGTCTCTATCTACCTACCTACCTACCTATCTCTATCTACCTACCTACCTAACTCTATCTATCAATCTACCTACCTACCTATCTCTATCTATCAATCTACCTACCTACCTATCTCTATCTATCTATCTACCTACCTACCTATATGTATCTAGCAATCTACCTACCTACCTATCTCTATCTATCAATCTACCTACCTACCTATCTGTATCTATCTATCTACCTACCTACCTATCTCTATCTATCAATCTACCTACCTACCTATCTCTATCTATCTATCTACCTACCTACCTATCTGTCTCTATCTACCTACCTACCTACCTATCTCTATCTATCTATCTACCTACCTACCTATCTCTATCCATCAATCTACCTACCTACCTATCTGTATCTATCAATCTACCTACCTACCTATCTCTATCTATCTATCTACCTACCTACCTATCTGTATCTATCAATCTACCTACCTACCTATCACTATCTATCAATCTACCTACCTACCTATCTGTATCTATCTATCTACCTACCTACCTATCTCTATCTATCTATCTACCTACCTACCTATCTCTATCTATCTATCTATCTACCTACCTACCTACCTATCTCTATCTATCTATCTACCTACCTACCTATCTCTATCTATCAATCTACCTACCTACCTATCTGTATCTATCAATCTACCTACCTACCTATCTCTATCTATCTATCTACCTACCTACCTATCTGTATCTCTCAATCTACCTACCTACCTATCTCTATCTATCAATCTACCTACCTACCTATCTGTATCTATCTATCTACCTACATACCTATCTCTATCTATCTATCTACCTACCTACCTATCTCTATCTATCTATCTACCTACCTACCTATCTCTATCTATCTATCTACCTACCTATCTCTATCTATCTATCTATCTACCTACCTACCTATCTGTGTCTATCAATCTACCTACCTACCTATCTCTATCTATCAATCTACCTACCTACCTATCTGTATCTTTCTATCTACCTACCTACCTATCTGTATCTATCAATCTACCTACCTACCTATCTCTATCTATCTACCTACCTACCTATCTCTATCTATCTATCTACCTACCTACCTATCTCTATCTATCTATCTATCTACCTACCTACCTATCTGTATCTATCTATCTACCTACCTACCTATCTCTATCTATCTATCTACCTACCTACCTATCTCTATCTATCTATCTACCTACCTAACTACCTATCTCTATCTATCAATCTACCTACCTACCTATCTCTATCTATCTATCTACCTACCCACCTATCTGTATTTATCTATCTACCTACCTATCTGTATCTATCAATCTACCTACCTACCTATCTCTATCTATCTACCTACCTACCTATCTCTATCTATCTATCTACCTACCTACCTATCTCTATCTATCTATCTACCTACCTACCTATCTGTATCTATCTATCTACCTACCTACCTATCTCTATCTATCTATCTACCTACCTACCTATCTCTATCTATCTATCTACCTACCCACCTATCTGTATTTATCTATATACCTACCTATCTGTATCTATCAATCTACCTACCTACCTATCTCTATCTATCTACCTACCTACCTATCTCTATCTATCTATCTACCTACCTACCTATCTCTATCTATCTATCTACCTACCTACCTATCTGTATCTATCTATCTACCTACCTACCTATCTCTATCTATCTATCTACCTACCTACCTATCTCTATCTATCTATCTACCTACCTACCTATCTCTATCTATCTATCTACCTACCTACCTATCTCTATCTATCTATCTACCTACCTACCTATCTCTATCTATCTATCTACCTACCTAACTACCTATCTCTATCTATCTATCTACCTATCTACCTATCTCTATCTATCAATCTACCTACCTACCTATCTCTATCTATCTACCTACCTACCTATCTCTATCTATCTATCTACCTACCTACCTATCTCTATCTATCTATCTACCTACCTACCTATCTGTATCTATCTATCTACCTACCTACCTATCTCTATCTATCTATCTACCTACCTACCTATCTCTATCTATCTATCTACCTACCTACCTATCTCTATCTATCTATCTACCTACCTACCTATCTCTATCTATCTATCTACCTACCTAACTACCTATCTCTATCTATCAATCTACCTACCTACCTATCTCTATCTATCAATCTACCTACCTACCTATCTGTATCTATCTATCTACCTACCTAGCTATCTGTCTCTATCTACCTACCTACCTACCTATCTCTATCTATCTATCTACCTACCTACCTAACTCTATCTATCAATCTACCTACCTACCTATCTCTATCTATCAATCTACCTACCTACCTATCTCTATCTATCTATCTACCTACCTACCTATCTGTATCTAGCAATCTACCTACCTACCTATCTCTATCTATCAATCTACCTACCTACCTATCTGTATCTATCTATCTACCTACCTACCTATCTCTATCTATCAATCTACCTACCTACCTATCTCTATCTATCTATCTACCTACCTACCTATCTGTATCTATCTATCTACCTACCTACCTATCTGTCTCTATCTACCTACCTACCTACCTATCTCTATCTATCTATCTACCTACCTACCTATCTCTATCCATCAATCTACCTACCTATCTGTATCTATCTATCTACCTACATACCTATCTCTATCTATCTATCTACCTACCTACCTATCTCTATCTATCTATCTACCTACCTACCTATCTCTATCTATCTATCTACCTACCTACCTATCTCTATCTATCTATCTACCTACCTACCTATCTGTGTCTATCAATCTACCTACCTACCTATCTCTATCTATCAAACTACCTACCTACCTATCTGTATCTTTCTATCTACCTACCTACCTATCTGTATCTATCAATCTACCTACCTACCTATCTCTATCTATCTACCTACCTACCTATCTCTATCTATCTATCTACCTACCTACCTATCTCTATCTATCTATCTACCTACCTACCTATCTGTATCTATCTATCTACCTACCTACCTATCTCTATCTATCTATCTACCTACCTACCTATCTCTATCTATCTATCTACCTACCTAACTACCTATCTGTATCTATCAATCTACCTACCTACCTATCTCTATCTATCAATCTACCTACCTACCTATCTCTATCTATCTATCTACCTACCTACCTATCTGTATCTATCTATCTACCTACCTACCTATCTGTCTCTATCTACCTACCTACCTACCTATCTCTATCTATCTATCTACCTACCTACCTATCTCTATCCATCAATCTACCTACCTATCTGTATCTATCTATCTACCTACATACCTATCTCTATCTATCTATCTACCTACCTACCTATCTCTATCTATCTATCTACCTACCTACCTATCTCTATCTATCTATCTACCTACCTACCTATCTCTATCTATCTATCTACCTACCTACCTATCTGTGTCTATCAATCTACCTACCTACCTATCTCTATCTATCAATCTACCTACCTACCTATCTGTATCTTTCTATCTACCTACCTACCTATCTGTATCTATCAATCTACCTACCTACCTATCTCTATCTATCTACCTACCTACCTATCTCTATCTATCTATCTACCTACCTACCTATCTCTATCTATCTATCTACCTACCTACCTATCTGTATCTATCTATCTACCTACCTACCTATCTCTATCTATCTATCTACCTACCTACCTATCTCTATCTATCTATCTACCTACCTAACTACCTATCTCTATCTATCAATCTACCTACCTACCTATCTCTATCTATCTATCTACCTACCCACCTATCTGTATTTATCTATCTACCTACCTATCTGTATCTATCAATCTACCTACCTACCTATCTCTATCTATCTATCTACCTACCTACCTATCTCTATCTATCTACCTAACTACCTACCTATTTCTTTCTATCTACCTACCTACTATCTGTATCTATCTATCTACCTATCTACCTATCTCTATCTATCAATCTACCTAACTACCTATCTCTATGTATCTACCTACCTACCTATCTCTATCTATCTATCTACCTACCTACCTATCTCTATCTATCTATCTACCTACCTACCTATCTATCTATCAATCTACCTACCTACCTATCTGTATCTATCTATCTACCTACCTATCTCTATCTATCAATCTACCTACCTTCCTATCTGTATCTATCAATCTACCTACCTACCTATCTCTGTCTATCTATCTACCTACCTACCTATCTGTATCTATCAATCTACCTACCTACCTATCTCTAGCTATCAATCTACCTACCTACCTATCTGTATCTATCTATCTACCTACCTACCTATCTCTATCTATCTATCTACCTACCTACCTATCTCTATCTATCTATCTACCTACCTACCTATCTCTATCTATCTACCTACCTACCTACCTATCTATCTCTATCTATCTATCTACCTACCTACCTATCTGTATCTATCTATCTACCTACCTACCTATCTATCTATCTACCTACCTACCTATCTCTATCTATCTATCTACCTACCTAACTACCTATCTCTATCTATCAATCTACCTACCTACCTATCTCTATCTATCAATCTACCTACCTACCTATCTGTATCTATCTATCTACCTACCTAGCTATCTGTCTCTATCTACCTACCTACCTACCTATCTCTATCTATCTATCTACCTACCTACCTATCTCTATCTATCAATCTACCTACCTACCTATCTCTATCTATCAATCTACCTACCTACCTATCTCTATCTATCTATCTACCTACCTACCTATCTGTATCTATCTATCTACCTACCTACCTATCTCTATCTATCTATCTACCTACCTACCTATCTCTATCTATCTATCTACCTACCTACCTATCTCTATCTATCTATCTACCTACCTACCTATCTCTATCTATCTATCTACCTACCTAACTACCTATCTCTATCTATCAATCTACCTACCTACCTATCTCTATCTATCTATCTACCTACCTACCTATCTGTATCTATCTATCTACCTACCTACCTATCTCTATCTATCTATCTACCTACCTACCTATCTGTATCTATCTATCTACCTACCTACCTATCTCTATCTATCAATCTACCTACCTACCTATCTCTATCTATCTATCTACCTACCTACCTATCTGTATCTATCTATCTACCTACCTACCTATCTGTCTCTATCTACCTACCTACCTACCTATCTCTATCTATCTATCTACCTACCTACCTATCTCTATCCATCAATCTACCTACCTATCTGTATCTATCTATCTACCTACATACCTACCTCTATCTATCTATCTACCTACCTACCTATCTCTATCTATCTATCTACCTACCTACCTATCTCTATCTATCTATCTACCTACCTACCTATCTCTATCTATCTATCTACCTACCTACCTATCTGTGTCTATCAATCTACCTACCTACCTATCTCTATCTATCAATCTACCTACCTACCTATCTGTATCTTTCTATCTACCTACCTAACTACCTATCTCTATCTATCAATCTACCTACCTACCTATCTCTATCTATCTATCTACCTACCCACCTATCTGTATTTATCTATCTACCTACCTATCTGTATCTATCAATCTACCTACCTACCTATCTCTATCTATCTATCTACCTACCTACCTATCTCTATCTATCTACCTAACTACCTACCTATTTCTTTCTATCTACCTACCTACTATCTGTATCTATCTATCTACCTATCTACCTATCTCTATCTATCAATCTACCTAACTACCTATCTCTATGTATCTACCTACCTACCTATCTCTATCTATCTATCTACCTACCTACCTATCTCTATCTATCTATCTACCTACCTACCTATCTATCTATCAATCTACCTACCTACCTATCTGTATCTATCGATCTACCTACCTATCTCTATCTATCAATCTACCTACCTTCCTATCTGTATCTATCAATCTACCTACCTACCTATCTCTGTCTATCTATCTACCTACCTACCTATCTGTATCTATCAATCTACCTACCTACCTATCTCTAGCTATCAATCTACCTACCTACCTATCTGTATCTATCTATCTACCTACCTACCTATCTCTATCTATCTATCTACCTACCTACCTATCTCTATCTATCTATCTACCTACCTACCTATCTCTATCTATCTACCTACCTACCTACCTATCTCTATCTATCTATCTACCTACCTACCTATCTGTATCTATCTATCTACCTACCTACCTATCTATCTATCTACCTACCTACCTATCTCTATCTATCTATCTACCTACCTACCTATCTCTATCTATCTACCTACCTACCTACCTATCTCTATCTATCTATCTACCTACCTACCTATCTGTATCTATCTATCTACCTACCTACCTATCTATCTATCTACCTACCTACCTATCTCTATCAATCTACCTACCTACCTATCTGTATCTATCTATCTACCTACCTAGCTATCTGTCTCTATCTACCTACCTACCTACCTATCTCTATCTATCTATCTACCTACCTACCTATCTCTATCTATCAATCTACCTACCTACCTATCTCTATCTATCAATCTACCTACCTACCTATCTCTATCTATCTATCTACCTACCTACCTATCTCTATCTATCTATCTACCTACCTACCTATCTCTATCTATCTATCTACCTACCTACCTATCTCTATCTATCTATCTACCTACCTACCTATCTCTATCTATCAATCTACCTACCTACCTATCTGTATCTATCAATCTACCTACCTACCTATCTCTATCTATCAATCTACCTACCTACCTATCTGTATCTATCTATCTACCTACCTAGCTATCTGTCTCTATCTACCTACCTACCTACCTACCTACCTATCTCTATCTATCTATCTACCTACCTACCTACCTAACTCTATCTATCAATCTACCTACCTACCTATCTGTATCTATCTATCTACCTACCTACCTATCTGTATCTATCAATCTACCCACCTACCTATCTCTATATATCAATCTACCTACCTACCTATCTGTATCTATCTATCTACCTACCTACCTATCTCTATCTATCAATCTACCTACCTACCTATCTCTATCTATCTATCTACCTACCTACCTATCTGTATCTATCTATCTACCTACCTACCTATCTGTCTCTATCTACCTACCTACCTATCTCTATCTACCTACCTACCTATCTCTATCTATCAATCTACCTACCTACCTATCTGTATCTATCTATCTACCTACCTAGCTATCTGTCTCTATCTACCTACCT
Organism: Crotalus helleri; assembly: GCA_024509115.1. NCBI lineage: Eukaryota > Metazoa > Chordata > Lepidosauria > Squamata > Viperidae > Crotalus > Crotalus helleri. Next base: position 13,547 of record JAKSXO010000158.1, read on the forward strand.
ACCTACCTATCTCTATCTATCTATCTACCTACCTACCTATCTGTATCTATCAATCTACCTACCTACCTATCTCTATCTATCAATCTACCTACCTACCTATCTGTATCTATCAATCTACCTACCTACCTATCTCTATCTATCTATCTACCTACCTACCTATCTGTATCTATCAATCTACCTACCTACCTATCTCTATCTATCAATCTACCTACCTACCTATCTGTATCTATCAATCTACCTACCTACCTATCTCTATCTATCAATCTACCTACCTACCTATCTGTATCTATCTATCTACCTACCTAGCTATCTGTCTCTATCTACCTACCTACCTACCTATCTCTATCTATCTATCTACCTACCTACCTAACTCTATCTATCAATCTACCTACCTACCTATCTGTATCTATCTATCTACCTACCTACCTATCTGTATCTATCAATCTACCCACCTACCTATCTCTATATATCAATCTACCTACCTACCTATCTGTATCTATCTATCTACCTACCTACCTATCTCTATCTATCAATCTACCTACCTACCTATCTCTATCTATCTATCTATCTACCTACCTACCTATCTGTATCTATCTATCTACCTACCTACCTATCTGTCTCTATCTACCTACCTACCTATCTGTATCTATCTATCTACCTATCTACCTATCTCTATCTATCAATCTACCTACCTACCTATCTGTATCTATCAATCTACCTACCTACCTATCTCTATCTATCTATCTACCTACCTACCTATCTCTATCTATCTATCTACCTACCTACCTATCTGTATCTATCTATCTACCTACCTACCTATCTCTATCTATCTATCTACCTACCTACCTATCTCTATCTATCTATCTACCTACCTACCTATCTATCTATCTACCTACCTACCTATCTCTATCTATCTATCTACCTACCTAACTACCTATCTCTATCTATCAATCTACCTACCTACCTATCTCTATCTATCAATCTACCTACCTACCTATCTGTATCTATCTATCTACCTACCTAGCTATCTGTCTCTATCTACCTACCTACCTACCTATCTCTATCTATCTATCTACCTACCTACCTATCTCTATCTATCAATCTACCTACCTACCTATCTCTATCTATCAATCTACCTACCTACCTATCTCTATCTATCTATCTACCTACCTACCTATCTGTATCTATCTATCTACCTACCTACCTATCTCTATCTATCTATCTACCTACCTACCTATCTCTATCTATCTATCTACCTACCTACCTATCTCTATCTATCTATCTACCTACCTACCTATCTCTATCTATCAATCTACCTACCTACCTATCTGTATCTATCAATCTACCTACCTACCTATCTCTATCTATCAATCTACCTACCTACCTATCTGTATCTATCTATCTACCTACCTAGCTATCTGTCTCTATCTACCTACCTACCTACCTACCTACCTATCTCTATCTATCTATCTACCTACCTACCTAACTCTATCTATCAATCTACCTACCTACCTATCTGTATCTATCTATCTACCTACCTACCTATCTGTATCTATCAATCTACCCACCTACCTATCTCTATATATCAATCTACCTACCTACCTATCTGTATCTATCAATCTACCTACCTACCTATCTCTATCTATCAATCTACCTACCTACCTATCTCTATCTATCTATCTATCTACCTACCTACCTATCTGTATCTATCTATCTACCTACCTACCTATCTGTCTCTATCTACCTACCTACCTACCTATCTCTATCTACCTACCTACCTATCTCTATCTATCAATCTACCTACCTACCTATCTGTATCTATCTATCTACCTACCTAGCTATCTGTCTCTATCTACCTACCTACCTACCTATCTCTATCTATCTATCTACCTACCTACCTATCTGTATCTATCAATCTACCTACCTACCTATCTCTATCTATCAATCTACCTACCTACCTATCTGTATCTATCAATCTACCTACCTACCTATCTCTATCTATCTATCTACCTACCTACCTATCTGTATCTATCAATCTACCTACCTACCTATCTCTATCTATCAATCTACCTACCTACCTATCTGTATCTATCAATCTACCTACCTACCTATCTCTATCTATCAATCTACCTACCTACCTATCTGTATCTATCTATCTACCTACCTAGCTATCTGTCTCTATCTACCTACCTACCTACCTATCTCTATCTATCTATCTACCTACCTACCTAACTCTATCTATCAATCTACCTACCTACCTATCTGTATCTATCTATCTACCTACCTACCTATCTGTATCTATCAATCTACCCACCTACCTATCTCTATATATCAATCTACCTACCTACCTATCTGTATCTATCTATCTACCTACCTACCTATCTCTATCTATCAATCTACCTACCTACCTATCTCTATCTATCTATCTATCTACCTACCTACCTATCTGTATCTATCTATCTACCTACCTACCTATCTGTCTCTATCTACCTACCTACCTATCTGTATCTATCTATCTACCTATCTACCTATCTCCATCTATCAATCTACCTACCTACCTATCTGTATCTATCAATCTACCTACCTACCTATCTCTATCTATCTATCTACCTACCTACCTATCTCTATCTATCTATCTACCTACCTACCTACCTATCTGTATCTATCTATCTACCTACCTACCTATCTCTATCTATCTATCTACCTACCTACCTATCTCTATCTATCTATCTACCTACCTACCTATCTCTATCTATCTATCTACCTACCTACCTATCTCTATCTATCTATCTACCTACCTAACTACCTATCTCTATCTATCAATCTACCTACCTACCTATCTCTATCTATCAATCTACCTACCTACCTATCTGTATCTATCTATCTACCTACCTAGCTATCTGTCTCTATCTACCTACCTACCTACCTATCTCTATCTATCTATCTATCTACCTACCTACCTAACTCTATCTATCAATCTACCTACCTACCTATCTCTATCTATCAATCTACCTACCTACCTATCTCTATCTATCTATCTACCTACCTACCTACCTATCTGTATCTAGCAATCTACCTACCTACCTATCTCTATCTATCAATCTACCTACCTACCTATCTGTATCTATCTATCTACCTACCTACCTATCTCTATCTATCAATCTACCTACCTACCTATCTCTATCTATCTATCTACCTACCTACCTATCTGTATCTATCTATCTACCTACCTACCTATCTGTCTCTATCTACCTACCTACCTACCTATCTCTATCTATCTATCTACCTACCTACCTATCTCTATCCATCAATCTACCTACCTATCTGTATCTATCTATCTACCTACATACCTACCTCTATCTATCTATCTACCTACCTACCTATCTCTATCTATCTATCTACCTACCTACCTATCTCTATCTATCTATCTACCTACCTACCTATCTCTATCTATCTATCTACCTACCTACCTATCTGTGTCTATCAATCTACCTACCTACCTATCTCTATCTATCAATCTACCTACCTACCTATCTGTATCTTTCTATCTACCTACCTACCTATCTGTATCTATCAATCTACCTACCTACCTATCTCTATCTATCTACCTACCTACCTATCTCTATCTATCTATCTACCTACCTACCTATCTCTATCTATCTATCTACCTACCTACCTATCTGTATCTATCTATCTACCTACCTACCTATCTCTATCTATCTATCTACCTACCTACCTATCTCTATCTATCTATCTACCTACCTAACTACCTATCTCTATCTATCAATCTACCTACCTACCTATCTCTATCTATCTATCTACCTACCCACCTATCTGTATTTATCTATCTACCTACCTATCTGTATCTATCAATCTACCTACCTACCTATCTCTATCTATCTATCTACCTACCTACCTATCTCTATCTATCTACCTAACTACCTACCTATTTCTTTCTATCTACCTACCTACTATCTGTATCTATCTATCTACCTATCTACCTATCTCTATCTATCAATCTACCTAACTACCTATCTCTATGTATCTACCTACCTACCTATCTCTATCTATCTATCTACCTACCTACCTATCTCTATCTATCTATCTACCTACCTACCTATCTATCTATCAATCTACCTACCTACCTATCTGTATCTATCTATCTACCTACCTATCTCTATCTATCAATCTACCTACCTTCCTATCTGTATCTATCAATCTACCTACCTACCTATCTCTGTCTATCTATCTACCTACCTACCTATCTGTATCTATCAATCTACCTACCTACCTATCTCTAGCTATCAATCTACCTACCTACCTATCTGTATCTATCTACCTACCTACCTACCTATCTCTATCTATCTATCTACCTACCTACCTATCTCTATCTATCTATCTACCTACCTACCTATCTCTATCTATCTACCTACCTACCTACCTATCTCTATCTATCTATCTACCTACCTACCTATCTGTATCTATCTATCTACCTACCTACCTATCTATCTATCTACCTACCTACCTATCTCTATCTATCTATCTACCTACCTAACTACCTATCTCTATCTATCAATCTACCTACCTACCTATCTCTATCTATCAATCTACCTACCTACCTATCTCTATCTATCAATCTACCTACCTACCTATCTGTATCTATCTATCTACCTACCTAGCTATCTGTCTCTATCTACCTACCTACCTACCTATCTCTATCTATCTATCTACCTACCTACCTATCTCTATCTATCAATCTACCTACCTACCTATCTCTATCTATCAATCTACCTACCTACCTATCTCTATCTATCTATCTACCTACCTACCTATCTGTATCTATCTATCTACCTACCTACCTATCTCTATCTATCTATCTACCTACCTACCTATCTCTATCTATCTATCTACCTACCTACCTATCTCTATCTATCTATCTACCTACCTACCTATCTCTATCTATCTATCTACCTACCTACCTATCTCTATCTATCAATCTACCTACCTACCTATCTGTATCTATCAATCTACCTACCTACCTATCTCTATCTATCAATCTACCTACCTACCTATCTGTATCTATCTATCTACCTACCTAGCTATCTGTCTCTATCTACCTACCTACCTACCTACCTACCTATCTCTATCTATCTATCTACCTACCTACCTAACTCTATCTATCAATCTACCTACCTACCTATCTGTATCTATCTATCTACCTACCTACCTATCTGTATCTATCAATCTACCCACCTACCTATCTCTATATATCAATCTACCTACCTACCTATCTGTATCTATCTATCTACCTACCTACCTATCTCTATCTATCAATCTACCTACCTACCTATCTCTATCTATCTATCTATCTACCTACCTACCTATCTGTATCTATCTATCTACCTACCTACCTATCTGTCTCTATCTACCTACCTACCTACCTATCTCTATCTACCTACCTACCTATCTCTATCTATCAATCTACCTACCTACCTATCTGTATCTATCTATCTACCTACCTAGCTATCTGTCTCTATCTACCTACCTACCTACCTATCTCTATCTATCTATCTACCTACCTACCTATCTGTATCTATCAATCTACCTACCTACCTATCTCTATCTATCAATCTACCTACCTACCTATCTGTATCTATCAATCTACCTACCTACCTATCTCTATCTATCTATCTACCTACCTACCTATCTGTATCTATCAATCTACCTACCTACCTATCTCTATCTATCAATCTACCTACCTACCTATCTGTATCTATCAATCTACCTACCTACCTATCTCTATCTATCAATCTACCTACCTACCTATCTGTATCTATCTATCTACCTACCTAGCTATCTGTCTCTATCTACCTACCTACCTACCTATCTCTATCTATCTATCTACCTACCTACCTAACTCTATCTATCAATCTACCTACCTACCTATCTGTATCTATCTATCTACCTACCTACCTATCTGTATCTATCAATCTACCCACCTACCTATCTCTATATATCAATCTACCTACCTACCTATCTGTATCTATCTATCTACCTACCTACCTATCTCTATCTATCAATCTACCTACCTACCTATCTCTATCTATCTATCTATCTACCTACCTACCTATCTGTATCTATCTATCTACCTACCTACCTATCTGTCTCTATCTACCTACCTACCTATCTGTATCTATCTATCTACCTATCTACCTATCTCTATCTATCAATCTACCTACCTACCTATCTGTATCTATCAATCTACCTACCTACCTATCTCTATCTATCTATCTACCTACCTACCTATCTCTATCTATCTATCTACCTACCTACCTATCTGTATCTATCTATCTACCTACCTACCTATCTCTATCTATCTATCTACCTACCTACCTATCTCTATCTATCTATCTACCTACCTACCTATCTCTATCTATCTATCTACCTACCTACCTATCTCTATCTATCTATCTACCTACCTAACTACCTATCTCTATCTATCAATCTACCTACCTACCTATCTCTATCTATCAATCTACCTACCTACCTATCTGTATCTATCTATCTACCTACCTAGCTATCTGTCTCTATCTACCTACCTACCTACCTATCTCTATCTATCTATCTACCTACCTACCTAACTCTATCTATCAATCTACCTACCTACCTATCTCTATCTATCAATCTACCTACCTACCTATCTCTATCTATCTATCTACCTACCTACCTATCTGTATCTAGCAATCTACCTACCTACCTATCTCTATCTATCAATCTACCTACCTACCTATCTGTATCTATCTATCTACCTACCTACCTATCTCTATCTATCAATCTACCTACCTACCTATCTCTATCTATCTATCTACCTACCTACCTATCTGTATCTATCTATCTACCTACCTACCTATCTGTCTCTATCTACCTACCTACCTACCTATCTCTATCTATCTATCTACCTACCTACCTATCTCTATCCATCAATCTACCTACCTATCTGTACCTATCTATCTACCTACATACCTACCTCTATCTATCTATCTACCTACCTACCTATCTCTATCTATCTATCTACCTACCTACCTATCTCTATCTATCTATCTACCTACCTACCTATCTCTATCTATCTATCTACCTACCTACCTATCTGTGTCTATCAATCTACCTACCTACCTATCTCTATCTATCAATCTACCTACGTACCTATCTGTATCTTTCTATCTACCTACCTACCTATCTGTATCTATCAATCTACCTACCTACCTATCTCTATCTATCTACCTACCTACCTATCTCTATCTATCTATCTACCTACCTACCTATCTCTATCTATCTATCTACCTACCTACCTATCTGTATCTATCTATCTACCTACCTACCTATCTCTATCTATCTATCTACCTACCTACCTATCTCTATCTATCTATCTACCTACCTAACTACCTATCTCTATCTATCAATCTACCTACCTACCTATCTCTATCTATCTATCTACCTACCCACCTATCTGTATTTATCTATCTACCTACCTATCTGTATCTATCAATCTACCTACCTACCTATCTCTATCTATCTATCTACCTACCTACCTATCTCTATCTATCTACCTAACTACCTACCTATTTCTTTCTATCTACCTACCTACTATCTGTATCTATCTATCTACCTATCTACCTATCTCTATCTATCAATCTACCTAACTACCTATCTCTATGTATCTACCTACCTACCTATCTCTATCTATCTATCTACCTACCTACCTATCTCTATCTATCTATCTACCTACCTACCTATCTATCTATCAATCTACCTACCTACCTATCTGTATCTATCTATCTACCTACCTATCTCTATCTATCAATCTACCTACCTTCCTATCTGTATCTATCAATCTACCTACCTACCTATCTCTGTCTATCTATCTACCTACCTACCTATCTGTATCTATCAATCTACCTACCTACCTATCTCTAGCTATCAATCTACCTACCTACCTATCTGTATCTATCTATCTACCTACCTACCTATCTCTATCTATCTATCTACCTACCTACCTATCTCTATCTATCTATCTACCTACCTACCTATCTCTATCTATCTACCTACCTACCTACCTATCTCTATCTATCTATCTACCTACCTACCTATCTGTATCTATCTATCTACCTACCTACCTATCTATCTATCTACCTACCTACCTATCTCTATCTATCTATCTACCTACCTAACTACCTATCTCTATCTATCAATCTACCTACCTACCTATCTCTATCTATCAATCTACCTACCTACCTATCTGTATCTATCTATCTACCTACCTAGCTATCTGTCTCTACCTACCTACCTACCTACCTATCTCTATCTATCTATCTACCTACCTACCTATCTCTATCTATCAATCTACCTACCTACCTATCTCTATCTATCAATCTACCTACCTACCTATCTCTATCTATCTATCTACCTACCTACCTATCTGTATCTATCTATCTACCTACCTACCTATCTCTATCTATCTATCTACCTACCTACCTATCTCTATCTATCTATCTACCTACCTACCTATCTCTATCTATCTATCTACCTACCTACCTATCTCTATCTATCTATCTACCTACCTAACTACCTATCTCTATCTATCAATCTACCTACCTACCTATCTGTATCTATCTATCAATCTACCTACCTACCTATCTGTATCTATCTATCTACCTACCTAGCTATCTGTCTCTATCTACCTACCTACCTACCTATCTCTATCTATCTATCTACCTACCTACCTAACTCTATCTATCAATCTACCTACCTACCTATCTCTATCTATCAATCTACCTACCTACCTATCTCTATCTATCTATCTACCTACCTACCTATCTGTATCTATCAATCTACCTACCTACCTATCACTATCTATCAATCTACCTACCTACCTATCTGTTTCTATCTATCTACCTACCTACCTATCTCTATCTATCTATCTACCTACCTACCTATCTCTATCTATCTATCTACCTACCTACCTATCTCTATCTATCTATCTACCTACCTACCTATCTGTGTCTATCAATCTACCTACCTACCTATCTCTATCTATCAATCTACCTACCTACCTATCTGTATCTTTCTATCTACCTACCTACCTATCTGTATCTATCAATCTACCTACCTACCTATCTCTATCTATCTACCTACCTACCTATCTCTATCTATCTATCTACCTACCTACCTATCTCTATCTATCTATCTACCTACCTACCTATCTCTATCTATCTATCTACCTACCTACCTATCTCTATCTATCTATCTACCTACCTAACTACCTATCTCTATCTATCAATCTACCTACCTACCTATCTCTATCTATCTATCTACCTACCCACCTATCTGTATTTATCTATCTACCTACCTATCTGTATCTATCAATCTACCTACCTACCTATCTCTATCTATCTATCTACCTACCTACCTATCTCTATCTATCTACCTAACTACCTACCTATTTCTTTCTATCTACCTACCTACTATCTGTATCTATCTATCTACCTATCTACCTATCTCTATCTATCAATCTACCTAACTACCTATCTCTATCTATCTACCTACCTACCTATCTCTATCTATCTATCTACCTACCTACCTACCTATCTCTATCTATCTATCTACCTACCTACCTATCTATCTATCAATCTACCTACCTACCTATCTGTATCTATCTATCTACCTACCTATCTCTATCTATCAATCTACCTACCTTCCTATCTGTATCTATCAATCTACCTACCTACCTATCTCTGTCTATCTATCTACCTACCAATCTACCTACCTACCTATCTCTAGCTATCAATCTACCTACCTACCTATCTCTATCTATCTATCTACCTACCTACCTATCTGTATCTATCAATCTACCTACCTACCTATCTCTATCTATCAATCTACCTACCTACCTATCTGTATCTATCAATCTACCTACCTACCTATCTCTATCTATCAATCTACCTACCTACCTATCTGTATCTATCTATCTACCTACCTAGCTATCTGTCTCTATCTACCTACCTACCTACCTATCTCTATCTATCTATCTACCTACCTACCTAACTCTATCTATCAATCTACCTACCTACCTATCTGTATCTATCTATCTACCTACCTACCTATCTGTATCTATCAATCTACCCACCTACCTATCTCTATATATCAATCTACCTACCTACCTATCTGTATCTATCTATCTACCTACCTACCTATCTCTATCTATCAATCTACCTACCTACCTATCTCTATCTATCTATCTATCTACCTACCTACCTATCTGTATCTATCTATCTACCTACCTACCTATCTGTCTCTATCTACCTACCTACCTATCTGTATCTATCTATCTACCTATCTACCTATCTCTATCTATCAATCTACCTACCTACCTATCTGTATCTATCAATCTACCTACCTACCTATCTCTATCTATCTATCTACCTACCTACCTATCTCTATCTATCTATCTACCTACCTACCTATCTGTATCTATCTATCTACCTACCTACCTATCTCTATCTATCTATCTACCTACCTACCTATCTCTATCTATCTATCTACCTACCTACCTATCTCTATCTATCTATCTACCTACCTACCTATCTCTATCCATCTATCTACCTACCTAACTACCTATCTCTATCTATCAATCTACCTACCTACCTATCTCTATCTATCAATCTACCTACCTACCTATCTGTATCTATCTATCTACCTACCTAGCTATCTGTCTCTATCTACCTACCTACCTACCTATCTCTATCTATCTATCTACCTACCTACCTAACTCTATCTATCAATCTACCTACCTACCTATCTCTATCTATCAATCTACCTACCTACCTATCTCTATCTATCTATCTACCTACCTACCTATCTGTATCTAGCAATCTACCTACCTACCTATCTCTATCTATCAATCTACCTACCTACCTATCTGTATCTATCTATCTACCTACCTACCTATCTCTATCTATCAATCTACCTACCTACCTATCTCTATCTATCTATCTACCTACCTACCTATCTGTATCTATCTATCTACCTACCTACCTATCTGTCTCTATCTACCTACCTACCTACCTATCTCTATCTATCTATCTACCTACCTACCTATCTCTATCCATCAATCTATCTACCTATCTGTACCTATCTATCTACCTACATACCTACCTCTATCTATCTATCTACCTACCTACCTATCTCTATCTATCTATCTACCTACCTACCTATCTCTATCTATCTATCTACCTACCTACCTATCTCTATCTATCTATCTACCTACCTACCTATCTGTGTCTATCAATCTACCTACCTACCTATCTCTATCTATCAATCTACCTACGTACCTATCTGTATCTTTCTATCTACCTACCTACCTATCTGTATCTATCAATCTACCTACCTACCTATCTCTATCTATCTACCTACCTACCTATCTCTATCTATCTATCTACCTACCTACCTATCTCTATCTATCTATCTACCTACCTACCTATCTGTATCTATCTATCTACCTACCTACCTATCTCTATCTATCTATCTACCTACCTACCTATCTCTATCTATCTATCTACCTACCTAACTACCTATCTCTATCTATCAATCTACCTACCTACCTATCTCTATCTATCTATCTACCTACCCACCTATCTGTATTTATCTATCTACCTACCTATCTGTATCTATCAATCTACCTACCTACCTATCTCTATCTATCTATCTACCTACCTACCTATCTCTATCTATCTACCTAACTACCTACCTATTTCTTTCTATCTACCTACCTACTATCTGTATCTATCTATCTACCTATCTACCTATCTCTATCTATCAATCTACCTAACTACCTATCTCTATGTATCTACCTACCTACCTATCTCTATCTATCTATCTACCTACCTACCTATCTCTATCTATCTATCTACCTACCTACCTATCTATCTATCAATCTACCTACCTACCTATCTGTATCTATCTATCTACCTACCTATCTCTATCTATCAATCTACCTACCTTCCTATCTGTATCTATCAATCTACCTACCTACCTATCTCTGTCTATCTATCTACCTACCTACCTATCTGTATCTATCAATCTACCTACCTACCTATCTCTAGCTATCAATCTACCTACCTACCTATCTGTATCTATCTATCTACCTACCTACCTATCTCTATCTATCTATCTACCTACCTACCTATCTCTATCTATCTATCTACCTACCTACCTATCTCTATCTATCTACCTACCTACCTACCTATCTCTATCTATCTATCTACCTACCTACCTATCTGTATCTATCTATCTACCTACCTACCTATCTATCTATCTACCTACCTAACTACCTATCTCTATCTATCAATCTACCTACCTACCTATCTCTATCTATCAATCTACCTACCTACCTATCTGTATCTATCTATCTACCTACCTAGCTATCTGTCTCTACCTACCTACCTACCTACCTATCTCTATCTATCTATCTACCTACCTACCTATCTCTATCTATCAATCTACCTACCTACCTATCTCTATCTATCAATCTACCTACCTACCTATCTCTATCTATCTATCTACCTACCTACCTATCTGTATCTATCTATCTACCTACCTACCTATCTCTATCTATCTATCTACCTACCTACCTATCTCTATCTATCTATCTACCTACCTACCTATCTCTATCTATCTATCTACCTACCTACCTATCTCTATCTATCTATCTACCTACCTAACTACCTATCTCTATCTATCAATCTACCTACCTACCTATCTCTATCTATCAATCTACCTACCTACCTATCTGTATCTATCTATCTACCTACCTAGCTATCTGTCTCTATCTACCTACCTACCTACCTATCTCTATCTATCTATCTACCTACCTACCTAACTCTATCTATCAATCTACCTACCTACCTATCTCTATCTATCAATCTACCTACCTACCTATCTCTATCTATCTATCTACCTACCTACCTATCTGTATCTATCAATCTACCTACCTACCTATCACTATCTATCAATCTACCTACCTACCTATCTGTTTCTATCTATCTACCTACCTACCTATCTCTATCTATCTATCTACCTACCTACCTATCTCTATCTATCTATCTACCTACCTACCTATCTCTATCTATCTATCTACCTACCTACCTATCTGTGTCTATCAATCTACCTACCTACCTATCTCTATCTATCAATCTACCTACCTACCTATCTGTATCTTTCTATCTACCTACCTACCTATCTGTATCTATCAATCTACCTACCTACCTATCTCTATCTATCTACCTACCTACCTATCTCTATCTATCTATCTACCTACCTACCTATCTCTATCTATCTATCTACCTACCTACCTATCTCTATCTATCTATCTACCTACCTACCTATCTCTATCTATCTATCTACCTACCTAACTACCTATCTCTATCTATCAATCTACCTACCTACCTATCTCTATCTATCTATCTACCTACCCACCTATCTGTATTTATCTATCTACCTACCTATCTGTATCTATCAATCTACCTACCTACCTATCTCTATCTATCTATCTACCTACCTACCTATCTCTATCTATCTACCTAACTACCTACCTATTTCTTTCTATCTACCTACCTACTATCTGTATCTATCTATCTACCTATCTACCTATCTCTATCTATCAATCTACCTAACTACCTATCTCTATCTATCTACCTACCTACCTATCTCTATCTATCTATCTACCTACCTACCTACCTATCTCTATCTATCTATCTACCTACCTACCTATCTATCTATCAATCTACCTACCTACCTATCTGTATCTATCTATCTACCTACCTATCTCTATCTATCAATCTACCTACCTTCCTATCTGTATCTATCAATCTACCTACCTACCTATCTCTGTCTATCTATCTACCTACCAATCTACCTACCTACCTATCTCTAGCTATCAATCTACCTACCTACCTATCTGTATCTATCTATCTACCTACCTACCTATCTCTATCTATCTACCTACCTACCTATCTCTATCTATCTATCTACCTACCTACCTATCTCTATCTATCTACCTACCTACCTATCTCTATCTATCTATCTACCTACCTACCTATCTGTATCTATCTATCTACCTACCTACCTATCTCTATCTATCTATCTACCTACCTACCTATCTCTATCTATCTATCTACCTACCTAACTACCTATCTCTATCTATCAATCTACCTACCTACCTATCTCTATCTATCAATCTACCTACCTACCTATCTGTATCTATCTATCTACCTACCTAGCTATCTGTCTCTATCTACCTACCTACCTACCTATCTCTATCTATCTATCTACCTACCTACCTATCTCTATCTATCTATCTACCTACCTACCTATCTGTGTCTATCAATCTACCTACCTACCTATCTCTATCTATCAATCTACCTACCTACCTATCTGTATCTTTCTATCTACCTACCTACCTATCTGTATCTATCAATCTACCTACCTACCTATCTCTATCTATCTATCTACCTACCTACCTATCTGTATCTATCTATCTACCTACCTACCTATCATTCTATCTACCTACCTACCTATCTCTATCTATCTATCTACCTACCTAACTACCTATCTCTATCTATCAATCTACCTACCTACCTATCTCTATCTATCAATCTACCTACCTACCTATCTGTATCTATCTATCTACCTACCTAGCTATCTGTCTCTATCTACCTACCTACCTACCTATCTCTATCTATCTATCTACCTACCTACCTATCTCTATCTATCAATCTACCTACCTACCTATCTCTATCTATCAATCTACCTACCTACCTATTTCTATCTATCTATCTACCTACCTACCTATCTGTATCTATCTATCTACCTACCTACCTATCTCTATCTATCTATCTACCTACCTACCTATCTCTATCTATCTATCTACCTACCTACCTATCTCTATCTATCTATCTACCTACCTACCTATCTCTATCTATCTATCTACCTACCTAACTACCTATCTCTATCTATCAATCTACCTACCTACCTATCTCTATCTATCAATCTACCTACCTACCTATCTGTATCTATCTATCTACCTACCTAGCTATCTGTCTCTATCTACCTACCTACCTACCTATCTCTATCTATCTATCTACCTACCTACCTAACTCTATCTATCAATCTACCTACCTACCTATCTCTATCTATCAATCTACCTACCTACCTATCTCTATCTATCTATCTACCTACCTACCTATCTGTATCTAGCAATCTACCTACCTACCTATCTCTATCTATCAATCTACCTACCTACCTATCTGTATCTATCTATCTACCTACCTACCTATCTCTATCTATCAATCTACCTACCTACCTATCTCTATCTATCTATCTACCTACCTACCTATCTGTATCTATCTATCTACCTACCTACCTATCTGTCTCTATCTACCTACCTACCTACCTATCTCTATCTATCTATCTACCTACCTACCTATCTCTATCCATCAATCTACCTACCTACCTATCTGTATCTATCAATCTACCTACCTACCTATCTCTATCTATCTATCTACCTACCTACCTATCTGTATCTATCAATCTACCTACCTACCTATCACTATCTATCAATCTACCTACCTACCTATCTGTATCTATCTATCTACCTACCTACCTATCTCTATCTATCTATCTACCTACCTACCTATCTCTATCTATCTATCTATCTATCTACCTACCTACCTACCTATCTCTATCTATCTATCTACCTACCTACCTATCTCTATCTATCAATCTACCTACCTACCTATCTGTATCTATCAATCTACCTACCTACCTATCTCTATCTATCAATCTACCTACCTACCTATCTGTATCTTTCTATCTACCTACCTACCTATCTGTATCTATCAATCTACCTACCTACCTATCTCTATCTATCTACCTACCTACCTATCTCTATCTATCTATCTACCTACCTACCTATCTCTATCTATCTATCTACCTACCTACCTATCTGTATCTATCTATCTACCTACCTACCTATCTCTATCTATCTATCTACCTACCTACCTATCTCTATCTATCTATCTACCTACCTAACTACCTATCTCTATCTATCAATCTACCTACCTACCTATCTCTATCTATCAATCTACCTACCTACCTATCTGTATCTATCTATCTACCTACCTAGCTATCTGTCTCTATCTACCTACCTACCTACCTATCTCTATCTATCTATCTACCTACCTACCTATCTCTATCTATCTATCTACCTACCTACCTATCTGTGTCTATCAATCTACCTACCTACCTATCTCTATCTATCAATCTACCTACCTACCTATCTGTATCTTTCTATCTACCTACCTACCTATCTGTATCTATCAATCTACCTACCTACCTATCTCTATCTATCTATCTACCTACCTACCTATCTGTATCTATCTATCTACCTACCTACCTATCATTCTATCTACCTACCTACCTATCTCTATCTATCTATCTACCTACCTAACTACCTATCTCTATCTATCAATCTACCTACCTACCTATCTCTATCTATCAATCTACCTACCTACCTATCTGTATCTATCTATCTACCTACCTAGCTATCTGTCTCTATCTACCTACCTACCTACCTATCTCTATCTATCTATCTACCTACCTACCTATCTCTATCTATCAATCTACCTACCTACCTATCTCTATCTATCAATCTACCTACCTACCTATTTCTATCTATCTATCTACCTACCTACCTATCTGTATCTATCTATCTACCTACCTACCTATCTCTATCTATCTATCTACCTACCTACCTATCTCTATCTATCTATCTACCTACCTACCTATCTCTATCTATCTATCTACCTACCTACCTATCTCTATCTATCTATCTACCTACCTAACTACCTATCTCTATCTATCAATCTACCTACCTACCTATCTCTATCTATCAATCTACCTACCTACCTATCTGTATCTATCTATCTACCTACCTAGCTATCTGTCTCTATCTACCTACCTACCTACCTATCTCTATCTATCTATCTACCTACCTACCTAACTCTATCTATCAATCTACCTACCTACCTATCTCTATCTATCAATCTACCTACCTACCTATCTCTATCTATCTATCTACCTACCTACCTATCTGTATCTAGCAATCTACCTACCTACCTATCTCTATCTATCAATCTACCTACCTACCTATCTGTATCTATCTATCTACCTACCTACCTATCTCTATCTATCAATCTACCTACCTACCTATCTCTATCTATCTATCTACCTACCTACCTATCTGTATCTATCTATCTACCTACCTACCTATCTGTCTCTATCTACCTACCTACCTACCTATCTCTATCTATCTATCTACCTACCTACCTATCTGTATCTATCAATCTACCTACCTACCTATCTCTATCTATCTATCTACCTACCTACCTATCTGTATCTATCAATCTACCTACCTACCTATCACTATCTATCAATCTACCTACCTACCTATCTGTATCTATCTATCTACCTACCTACCTATCTCTATCTATCTATCTACCTACCTACCTATCTCTATCTATCTATCTATCTATCTACCTACCTACCTACCTATCTCTATCTATCTATCTACCTACCTACCTATCTCTATCTATCAATCTACCTACCTACCTATCTGTATCTATCAATCTACCTACCTACCTATCTCTATCTATCAATCTACCTACCTACCTATCTGTATCTTTCTATCTACCTACCTACCTATCTGTATCTATCAATCTACCTACCTACCTATCTCTATCTATCTACCTACCTACCTATCTCTATCTATCTATCTACCTACCTACCTATCTCTATCTATCTATCTACCTACCTACCTATCTGTATCTATCTATCTACCTACCTACCTATCTCTATCTATCTATCTACCTACCTACCTATCTCTATCTATCTATCTACCTACCTAACTACCTATCTCTATCTATCAATCTACCTACCTACCTATCTCTATCTATCTATCTACCTACCTACCTATCTCTATCTATCTACCTAACTACCTACCTATTTCTTTCTATCTACCTACCTACTATCTGTATCTATCTATCTACCTATCTACCTATCTCTATCTATCAATCTACCTAACTACCTATCTCTATCTATCTACCTACCTACCTATCTCTATCTATCTATCTACCTACCTACCTATCTCTATCTATCTATCTACCTACCTACCTATCTATCTATCAATCTACCTACCTACCTATCTGTATCTATCTATCTACCTACCTATCTCTATCTATCAACCTACCTTCCTATCTGTATCTATCAATCTACCTACCTACCTATCTCTGTCTATCTATCTACCTACCAATCTACCTACCTACCTATCTCTAGCTATCAATCTACCTACCTACCTATCTGTATCTATCTATCTACCTACCTACCTATCTCTATCTATCTACCTACCTACCTATCTCTATCTATCTATCTACCTACCTACCTATCTCTATCTATCTACCTACCTACCTATCTCTATCTATCTATCTACCTACCTACCTATCTGTATCTATCTATCTACCTACCTACCTATCTCTATCTATCTATCTACCTACCTACCTATCTCTATCTATCTACCTACCTAACTACCTATCTCTATCTATCAATCTACCTACCTACCTATCTCTATCTATCAATCTACCTAACTACCTATCTGTATCTATCTATCTACCTACCTAGCTATCTGTCTCTATCTACCTACCTACCTACCTATCTCTATCTATCTATCTACCTACCTACCTAACTCTATCTATCAATCTACCTACCTACCTATCTCTATCTATCAATCTACCTACCTACCTATCTCTATCTATCTATCTACCTACCTACCTATCTGTATCTAGCAATCTACCTACCTACCTATCTCTATCTATCAATCTACCTACCTACCTATCTGTATCTATCTATCTACCTACCTACCTATCTCTATCTATCAATCTACCTACCTACCTATCTCTATCTATCTATCTACCTACCTACCTATCTGTATCTATCTATCTACCTACCTACCTATCTGTCTCTATCTACCTACCTACCTACCTATCTCTATCTATCTATCTACCTACCTACCTATCTCTATCCATCAATCTACCTACCTACCTATCTGTATCTATCAATCTACCTACCTACCTATCTCTATCTATCTATCTACCTACCTACCTATCTGTATCTATCAATCTACCTACCTACCTATCACTATCTATCAATCTACCTACCTACCTATCTGTATCTATCTATCTACCTACCTACCTATCTCTATCTATCTATCTACCTACCTACCTATCTCTATCTATCTATCTATCTATCTACCTACCTACCTACCTATCTCTATCTATCTATCTACCTACCTACCTATCTCTATCTATCAATCTACCTACCTACCTATCTGTATCTATCAATCTACCTACCTACCTATCTCTATCTATCAATCTACCTACCTACCTATCTGTATCTTTCTATCTACCTACCTACCTATCTGTATCTATCAATCTACCTACCTACCTATCTCTATCTATCTACCTACCTACCTATCTCTATCTATCTATCTACCTACCTACCTATCTCTATCTATCTATCTACCTACCTACCTATCTGTATCTATCTATCTACCTACCTACCTATCTCTATCTATCTATCTACCTACCTACCTATCTCTATCTATCTATCTATCTACCTAACTACCTATCTCTATCTATCAATCTACCTACCTACCTATCTCTATCTATCTATCTACCTACCCACCTATCTGTATTTATCTATCTACCTACCTATCTGTATCTATCAATCTACCTACCTACCTATCTCTATCTATCTATCTACCTACCTACCTATCTCTATCTATCTACCTAACTACCTACCTATTTCTTTCTATCTACCTACCTACTATCTGTATCTATCTATCTACCTATCTACCTATCTCTATCTATCAATCTACCTAACTACCTATCTCTATCTATCTACCTACCTACCTATCTCTATCTATCTATCTACCTACCTACCTATCTCTATCTATCTATCTACCTACCTACCTATCTATCTATCAATCTACCTACCTACCTATCTGTATCTATCTATCTACCTACCTATCTCTATCTATCAACCTACCTTCCTATCTGTATCTATCAATCTACCTACCTACCTATCTCTGTCTATCTATCTACCTACCAATCTACCTACCTACCTATCTCTAGCTATCAATCTACCTACCTACCTATCTGTATCTATCTATCTACCTACCTACCTATCTCTATCTATCTACCTACCTACCTATCTCTATCTATCTATCTACCTACCTACCTATCTCTATCTATCTACCTACCTACCTATCTCTATCTATCTATCTACCTACCTACCTATCTGTATCTATCTATCTACCTAC
Organism: Crotalus helleri; assembly: GCA_024509115.1. NCBI lineage: Eukaryota > Metazoa > Chordata > Lepidosauria > Squamata > Viperidae > Crotalus > Crotalus helleri. The sequence continues at coordinate 34,032 of JAKSXO010000158.1, forward strand.
CTACCTATCTCTATCTATCTATCTACCTACCTACCTATCTCTATCTATCTATCTACCTACCTAACTACCTATCTCTATCTATCAATCTACCTACCTACCTATCTCTATCTATCAATCTACCTACCTACCTATCTGTATCTATCTATCTACCTACCTAGCTATCTGTCTCTATCTACCTACCTACCTACCTATCTCTATCTATCTATCTACCTACCTACCTATCTCTATCTATCAATCTACCTACCTACCTATCTCTATCTATCAATCTACCTACCTACCTATCTCTATCTATCAATCTACCTACCTACCTATCTGTATCTATCTATCTACCTACCTAGCTATCTGTCTCTATCTACCTACCTACCTACCTATCTCTATCTATCTATCTACCTACCTACCTAACTCTATCTATCAATCTACCTACCTACCTATCTCTATCTATCAATCTACCTACCTACCTATCTCTATCTATCTATCTACCTACCTACCTATCTGTATCTAGCAATCTACCTACCTACCTATCTCTATCTATCAATCTACCTACCTACCTATCTGTATCTATCTATCTACCTACCTAGCTATCTGTCTCTATCTACCTACCTACCTACCTATCTCTATCTATCTATCTACCTACCTACCTATCTCTATCTATCAATCTACCTACCTACCTATCTCTATCTATCAATCTACCTACCTACCTATCTCTATCTATCTATCTACCTACCTACCTATCTGTATCTATCTATCTACCTACCTACCTATCTCTATCTATCTATCTACCTACCTACCTATCTCTATCTATCTATCTACCTACCTACCTATCTCTATCTATCTATCTACCTACCTACCTATCTCTATCTATCTATCTACCTACCTACCTATCTCTATCTATCAATCTACCTACCTACCTATCTGTATCTATCAATCTACCTACCTACCTATCTCTATCTATCAATCTACCTACCTACCTATCTGTATCTATCTATCTACCTACCTAGCTATCTGTCTCTATCTACCTACCTACCTACCTACCTACCTATCTCTATCTATCTATCTACCTACCTACCTAACTCTATCTATCAATCTACCTACCTACCTATCTGTATCTATCTATCTACCTACCTACCTATCTGTATCTATCAATCTACCCACCTACCTATCTCTATATTTCAATCTACCTACCTACCTATCTGTATCTATCTATCTACCTACCTACCTATCTCTATCTATCAATCTACCTACCTACCTATCTCTATCTATCTATCTATCTACCTACCTACCTATCTGTATCTATCTATCTACCTACCTACCTATCTGTCTCTATCTACCTACCTACCTACCTATCTCTATCTATCTATCTACCTATCTCTATCTATCAATCTACCTACCTACCTATCTGTATCTATCTATCTACCTACCTAGCTATCTGTCTCTATCTACCTACCTACCTACCTATCTCTATCTATCTATCTACCTACCTACCTATCTGTATCTATCAATCTACCTACCTACCTATCTCTATCTATCAATCTACCTACCTACCTATCTGTATCTATCAATCTACCTACCTACCTATCTCTATCTATCAATCTACCTACCTACCTATCTCTATCTATCTATCTACCTACCTAACTACCTATCTGTATCTAGCAATCTACCTACCTACCTATCTCTATCTATCAATCTACCTACCTACCTATCTGTATCTATCTATCTACCTACCTAGCTATCTGTCTCTATCTACCTACCTACCTACCTATCTCTATCTATCTATCTACCTACCTACCTATCTCTATCTATCAATCTACCTACCTACCTATCTCTATCTATCAATCTACCTACCTACCTATCTCTATCTATCTATCTACCTACCTACCTATCTGTATCTATCTATCTACCTACCTACCTATCTCTATCTATCTATCTACCTACCTACCTATCTCTATCTATCTATCTACCTACCTACCTATCTCTATCTATCTATCTACCTACCTACCTACCTATCTCTATCTATCTATCTACCTACCTACCTATCTCTATCAATCTACCTACCTACCTATCTGTATCTATCAATCTACCTACCTACCTATCTCTATCTATCAATCTACCTACCTACCTATCTGTATCTATCTATCTACCTACCTAGCTATCTGTCTCTATCTACCTACCTACCTACCTACCTACCTACCTATCTCTATCTATCAATCGACCTACCTACCTATCTGTATCTATCAATCTACCTACCTACCTATCTCTATCTATCAATCTACCTACCTACCTATCTCTATCTATCTATCTACCTACCCACCTATCTGTATTTATCTATCTACCTACCTATCTGTATCTATCAATCTACCTACCTACCTATCTCTATCTATCTATCTACCTATCTACCTATCTCTATCTATCTACCTAACTACCTACCTATTTCTTTCTATCTACCTACCTACTATCTGTATCTATCTATCTACCTATCTACCTATCTCTATCTATTAATCTACCTAACTACCTATCTCTATCTATCTACCTACCTACCTATCTCTATCTATCTATCTACCTACCTACCTATCTCTATCTATCTATCTACCTACCTACCTATCTATCTATCAATCTACCTACCTACCTATCTGTATCTATCTATCTACCTACCTATCTCTATCTATCAATCTACCTACCTTCCTATCTGTATCTATCAATCTACCTACCTACCTATCTCTGTCTATCTATCTACCTACCAATCTACCTACCTACCTATCTCTAGCTATCAATCTACCTACCTACCTATCTGTATCTATCTACCTACCTACCTACCTATCTCTATCTATCTACCTACCTACCTATCTCTATCTATCTATCTACCTACCTACCTATCTCTATCTATCTACCTACCTACCTATCTCTATCTATCTATCTACCTACCTACCTATCTGTATCTATCTATCTACCTACCTACCTATCTCTATCTATCTATCTACCTACCTACCTATCTCTATCTATCTATCTACCTACCTAACTACCTATCTCTATCTATCAATCTACCTACCTACCTATCTCTATCTATCAATCTACCTACCTACCTATCTGTATCTATCTATCTACCTACCTAGCTATCTGTCTCTATCTACCTACCTACCTACCTATCTCTATCTATCTATCTACCTACCTACCTAACTCTATCTATCAATCTACCTACCTACCTATCTCTATCTATCAATCTACCTACCTACCTATCTCTATCTATCTATCTACCTACCTAACTACCTATCTGTATCTAGCAATCTACCTACCTACCTATCTCTATCTATCAATCTACCTACCTACCTATCTGTATCTATCTATCTACCTACCTAGCTATCTGTCTCTATCTACCTACCTACCTACCTATCTCTATCTATCTATCTACCTACCTACCTATCTCTATCTATCAATCTACCTACCTACCTATCTCTATCTATCAATCTACCTACCTACCTATCTCTATCTATCTATCTACCTACCTACCTATCTGTATCTATCTATCTACCTACCTACCTATCTCTATCTATCTATCTACCTACCTACCTATCTCTATCTATCTATCTACCTACCTACCTATCTCTATCTATCTATCTACCTACCTACCTATCTCTATCTATCAATCTACCTACCTACCTATCTGTATCTATCAATCTACCTACCTACCTATCTCTATCTATCAATCTACCTACCTACCTATCTGTATCTATCTATCTACCTACCTAGCTATCTGTCTCTATCTACCTACCTACCTACCTACCTATCTCTATCTATCTATCTACCTACCTACCTAACTCTATCTATCAATCTACCTACCTACCTATCTGTATCTATCTATCTACCTACCTACCTATCTGTATCTATCTATCTACCTACCTAGCTATCTGTCTCTATCTACCTACCTACCTACCTATCTCTATCTATCTATCTACCTACCTACCTAACTCTATCTATCAATCTACCTACCTACCTATCTCTATCTATCAATCTACCTACCTACCTATCTCTATCTATCTATCTACCTACCTAACTACCTATCTGTATCTAGCAATCTACCTACCTACCTATCTCTATCTATCAATCTACCTACCTACCTATCTGTATCTATCTATCTACCTACCTAGCTATCTGTCTCTATCTACCTACCTACCTACCTATCTCTATCTATCTATCTACCTACCTACCTATCTCTATCTATCAATCTACCTACCTACCTATCTCTATCTATCAATCTACCTACCTACCTATCTCTATCTATCTATCTACCTACCTACCTATCTGTATCTATCTATCTACCTACCTACCTATCTCTATCTATCTATCTACCTACCTACCTATCTCTATCTATCTATCTACCTACCTACCTATCTCTATCTGTCTATCTACCTACCTACCTATCTCTATCTATCTATCTACCTACCTACCTATCTCTATCTATCAATCTACCTACCTACCTATCTGTATCTATCAATCTACCTACCTACCTATCTCTATCTATCAATCTACCTACCTACCTATCTGTATCTATCTATGTACCTACCTAGCTATCTGTCTCTATCTACCTACCTACCTACCTACCTACCTATCTCTATCTATCTATCTACCTACCTACCTAACTCTATCTATCAATCTACCTACCTACCTATCTGTATCTATCTATCTACCTACCTACCTATCTGTATCTATCAATCTACCCACCTACCTATCTCTATATATCAATCTACCTACCTACCTATCTGTATCTATCTATCTACCTACCTACCTATCTCTATATATCAATCTACCTACCTACCTATCTCTATCTATCTATCTATCTACCTACCTACCTATCTGTATCTATCTATCTACCTACCTACCTATCTGTCTCTATCTACCTACCTACCTACCTATCTCTATCTATCTATCTACCTATCTCTATCTATCAATCTACCTACCTACCTATCTCTATCTATCTACATACCTAGCTATCTGTCTCTATCTACCTACCTACCTACCTATCTCTATCTATCTATCTACCTACCTACCTATCTGTATCTATCAATCTACCTACCTACCTATCTCTATCTATCAATCTACCTACCTACCTATCTGTATCTATCAATCTACCTACCTACCTATCTCTATCTATCAATCTACCTACCTACCTATCTCTATCTATCTATCTACCTACCCACCTATCTGTATTTATCTATCTACCTACCTATCTGTATCTATCAATCTACCTACCTACCTATCTCTATCTATCTATCTACCTACCTACCTATCTCTATCTATCTACCTAACTACCTACCTATTTCTTTCTATCTACCTACCTACTATCTGTATCTATCTATCTACCTATCTACCTATCTCTATCTATCAATCTACGTAACTACCTATCTCTATCTATCTACCTACCTACCTATCTCTATCTATCTATCTACCTACCTACCTATCTCTATCTATCTATCTACCTACCTACCTATCTATCTATCAATCTACCTACCTACCTATCTGTATCTATCTATCTACCTACCTATCTCTATCTATCAATCTACCTACCTTCCTATCTGTATCTATCAATCTACCTACCTACCTATCTCTGTCTATCTATCTACCTACCAATCTACCTACCTACCTATCTCTAGCTATCAATCTACCTACCTACCTATCTGTATCTATCTATCTACCTACCTACCTATCTCTATCTATCTACCTACCTACCTATCTCTATCTATCTATCTACCTACCTACCTATCTCTATCTATCTACCTACCTACCTATCTCTATCTATCTATCTACCTACCTACCTATCTGTATCTATCTATCTACCTACCTACCTATCTCTATCTATCTATCTACCTACCTACCTATCTCTATCTATCTATCTACCTACCTAACTACCTATCTCTATCTATCAATCTACCTACCTACCTATCTGTATCTATCTATCTACCTACCTAGCTATCTGTCTCTATCTACCTACCTACCTACCTATCTCTATCTATCTATCTACCTACCTACCTATCTCTATCTATCTATCTACCTACCTACCTATCTGTGTCTATCAATCTACCTACCTACCTAACTCTATCTATCAATCTACCTACCTACCTATCTGTATCTATCTATCTACCTACCTACCTATCTGTATCTATCTATCTACCTACCTACCTATCTCTATCTATCTATCTACCTACCTACCTATCTCTATCTATCTATCTACCTACCTACCTATCTCTATCTATCTACCTACCTACCTATCTCTATCTATCTATCTACCTACCTACCTATCTCTATCTATCTACCTACCTACCTATCTCTATCTATCTATCTACCTACCTACCTATCTGTATCTATCTATCTACCTACCTACCTATCTCTATCTATCTATCTACCTACCTACCTATCTCTATCTATCTATCTACCTACCTAACTACCTATCTCTATCTATCAATCTACCTACCTACCTATCTCTATCTATCAATCTACCTACCTACCTATCTGTATCTATCTATCTACCTACCTAGCTATCTGTCTCTATCTACCTACCTACCTACCTATCTCTATCTATCTATCTACCTACCTACCTATCTCTATCTATCTATCTACCTACCTACCTATCTGTGTCTATCAATCTACCTACCTACCTATCTCTATCTATCAATCTACCTACCTACCTATCTCTATCTATCAATCTACCTACCTACCTATCTGTATCTATCTATCTACCTACCTAGCTATCTGTCTCTATCTACCTACCTACCTACCTATCTCTATCTATCAATCTACCTACCTACCTATCTCTATCTATCAATCTACCTACCTACCTATCTCTATCTATCTATCTACCTACCTACCTATCTGTATCTAGCAATCTACCTACCTACCTATCTCTATCTATCAATCTACCTACCTACCTATCTGTATCTATCTATCTACCTACCTAGCTATCTGTCTCTATCTACCTACCTACCTACCTATCTCTATCTATCTATCTACCTACCTACCTATCTTTATCTATCTATCTACCTACCTACCTATCTGTGTCTATCAATCTACCTACCTACCTAACTCTATCTATCAATCTACCTACCTACCTATCTGTATCTATCTATCTACCTACCTACCTATCTGTATCTATCTATCTACCTACCTACCTATCTGTATCTAGCAATCTACCTACCTACCTATCTCTATCTATCAATCTACCTACCTACCTATCTGTATCTATCTATCTACCTACCTAGCTATCTGTCTCTATCTACCTACCTACCTACCTATCTCTATCTATCTATCTACCTACCTACCTATCTCTATCTATCAATCTACCTACCTACCTATCTCTATCTATCAATCTACCTACCTACCTATCTCTATCTATCTATCTACCTACCTACCTATCTGTATCTATCTATCTACCTACCTACCTATCTCTATCTATCTATCTACCTACCTACCTATCTCTATCTATCTATCTATCTACCTACCTACCTATCTCTATCTATCTATCTACCTACCTACCTATCTGTATCTATCAATCTACCTACCTACCTATCTCTATCTATCAATCTACCTACCTACCTATCTCTATCTATCAATCTACCTACCTACCTATCTCTATCTATCTATCTACCTACCCACCTATCTGTATTTATCTATCTACCTACCTATCTGTATCTATCAATCTACCTACCTACCTATCTCTATCTATCTATCTACCTACCTACCTATCTCTATCTATCTACCTAACTACCTACCTATCTCTATCTATCAATCTACCTACCTACCTATCTGTATCTATCTATCTACCTACCTACCTATCTGTATCTATCAATCTACCTACCTACCTATCTCTATATATCAATCTACCTACCTACCTATCTGTATCTATCTACCTACCTATTTCTATCTATCAATCTACCTACCTACCTATCTCTATCTATCTATCTACCTACCTACCTATCTGTATCTATCTATCTACCTACCTACCTATCTGTCTCTATCTACCTACCTACCTACCTATCTCTATCTATCTATCTACCTACCTACCTATCTCTATCTATCAATCTACCTACCTACCTATCTGTATCTATCAATCTACCTACCTACCTATCTCTATCTATCTACCTACCTACCTATCTGTATCTATCAATCTACCTACCTACCTATCTCTATCTATCAATCTACCTACCTACCTATCTGTATCTATCTATCTACCTACCTACCTATCTCTATCTATCTATCTACCTACCTACCTATCTCTATCTATCTATCTATCTATCTACCTACATACCTACCTCTATCTATCTATCTAACTACCTACCTATCTCTATCTATCTATCTACCTACCTACCTATCTGTGTCTATCAATCTACCTACCTACCTATCTCTATCTATCAATCTACCTACCTACCTATCTGTATCTATCTATCTACCTACCTACCTATCTGTATCTATCAATCTTCCTACCTACCTATCTCTATCTATCTACCTACCTATCTCTATCTATCAATCTACCTACCTACCTATCTGTATCTATCAATCTACCTACCTACCTATCTCTATCTATCTACCTACCTACCTATCTCTATCTATCAATCTACCTACCTACCTATCTGTATCTATCTATCTACCTACCTAGCTATCTGTCTCTATCTACCTACCTACCTACCTATCTCTATCTATCTATCTACCTACCTACCTATCTGTATCTATCAATCTACCTACCTACCTATCTCTATCTATCTATCTACCTACCTACCTATCTGTATCTATCAATCTACCTACCTACCTATCTCTATCTATCAATCTACCTACCTACCTATCTGTATATATCTACCTACCTACCTATCTCTATCTATCAATCTACCTACCTACCTATCTCTATCTATCTATCTATCTACCTACCTATCTGTATCTATCAATTTACCTACCTACCTATCTCTATCTATCTATCTACCTACCTACCTATCTCTATCTATCTACCTAACTACCTACCTATCTCTATCTATCAATCTACCTACCTACCTATCTGTATCTATCTATCTACCTACCTACCTATCTGTATCTATCAATCTACCTACCTACCTATCTCTATATATCAATCTACCTACCTACCTATCTGTATCTATCTATCAATCTACCTACCTACCTATCTGTATCTATCTACCTACCTACCTATCTGTATCTATCTATCTACCTACCTACCTATCTGTCTCTATCTACCTACCTACCTACCTATCTCTATCTATCTATCTACCTACCTACCTATCTCTATCTATCAATCTACCTACCTACCTATCTGTATCTATCAATCTACCTACCTACCTATCTCTATCTATCTATCTACCTACCTACCTATCTGTATCTATCAATCTACCTACCTACCTATCTCTATCTATCAATCTACCTACCTACCTATCTGTATCTATCTATCTACCTACCTACCTATGTCTATCTATCTATCTACCTACCTACCTATCTCTATCTATCTATCTATCTATCTACCTACCTACCTATCTCTATCTATCTATCTACCTACCTACCTATCTCTATCTATCTATCTACCTACCTACCTATCTGTGTCTATCAATCTACCTACCTACCTATCTCTATCTATCAATCTACCTACCTACCTATCTGTATCTATCTATCTACCTACCTACCTACCTATCTGTATCTATCTATCTACCTACCTACATATCTGTATCTATATATCTACCTACCTACCTATCTGTATCTATCTATCTACCTATCTACCTATCTCTATCTATCAATCTACCTACCTACCTATCTCTATCTATCTATCTACCTACCCACCTATCTGTATTTATCTATCTACCTACCTTTCTGTATCTATCAATCTACCTACCTACCTATCTCTATCTATCTATCTACCTGCCTACCTATCTCTATCTATCTACCTAACTACCTACCTATTTCTTTCTATCTACCTACCTACCTATCTGTATCTATCTATCTACCTATCTACCTATCTCTATCTATCAATCTACCTACCTACCTATCTCTATCTATCTATGTACCTACCTATCTCTATCTATCTATCTACCTACCTACCTATCTCTATCTATCTATCTATCTACCTACCTACCTACCTATCTCTATCTATCAATCTACCTACCTACCTATCTGTATCTATCTATCTACCTACCTATCTCTATCTATCTACCTACCTTCCTATCTGTATCTATCAATCTACCTACCTACCTATCTCTGTCTATCTATCTACCTACCTACCTATCTGTATCTATCAATCTACCTACCTACCTATCTCTATCTATCAATCTACCTACCTACCTATCTCTATCTATCAATCTACCTACCTACCTATCTCTATCTATCTACCTAACTACCTACCTATCTCTATCTATCAATCTACCTACCTACCTATCTGTATCTATCTATCTACCTACCTACCTATCTGTATCTATCAATCTACCTACCTACCTATCTCTATATATCAATCTACCTACCTACCTATCTGTATCTATCTATCTACCTACCTATCTCTATCTATCAATCTACCTAACTACCTATCTCTATCTATCTATCTACCTACCTACCTATCTGTATCTATCTATCTACCTACCTACCTATCTCTCTCTATCTACCTACCTACCTACCTATCTCTATCTATCTATCTACCTACCTACCTATCTCTATCTATCAATCTACCTACCTACCTATCTGTATCTATCAATCTACCTACCTACCTATCTCTATCTATCTATCTACCTACCTACCTATCTGTATCTATCAATCTACCTACCTACCTATCTCTATCTATCAATCTACCTACCTACCTATCTGTATCTATCTATCTACCTACCTACCTATCTCTATCTATCTATCTACCTACCTACCTATCTCTATCTATCTATCTATCTATCTATCTACCTACCTACCTATCTCTATCTATCTATCTACCTACCTACCTATCTCTATCTATCTATCTACCTACCTACCTATCTGTGTCTATCAATCTACCTACCTACCTATCTCTATCTATCAATCTACCTACCTACCTATCTGTATCTATCTATCTACCTACCTACCTATCTGTATCTATCAATCTACCTACCTACCTATCTCTATCTATCTACCTACCTACCTATCTCTATCTATCAATCTACCTACCTACCTATCTGTATCTATCTATCTACCTACCTACCTATCTGTATCTATCTATCTACCTACCTACATATCTGTATCTATATATCTACCTACCTACCTATCTGTATCTATCTATCTACCTATCTACCTATCTCTATCTATCAATCTACCTACCTACCTATCTCTATCTATCTATCTACCTACCCACCTATCTGTATTTATCTATCTACCTACCTTTCTGTATCTATCAATCTACCTACCTACCTATCTCTATCTATCTATCTACCTGCCTACCTATCTCTATCTATCTACCTAACTACCTACCTATTTCTTTCTATCTACCTACCTACCTATCTGTATCTATCTATCTACCTATCTACCTATCTCTATCTATCAATCTACCTACCTACCTATCTCTATCTATCTATGTACCTACCTATCTCTATCTATCTATCTACCTACCTACCTATCTCTATCTATCTATCTACCTACCTACCTACCTATCTCTATCTATCAATCTACCTACCTACCTATCTGTATCTATCTATCTACCTACCTATCTCTATCTATCTACCTACCTTCCTATCTGTATCTATCAATCTACCTACCTACCTATCTCTGTCTATCTATCTACCTACCTACCTATCTGTATCTATCAATCTACCTACCTACCTATCTCTATCTATCAATCTACCTACCTACCTATCTCTATCTATCAATCTACCTACCTACCTATCTCTATCTATCTACCTAACTACCTACCTATCTCTATCTATCAATCTACCTACCTACCTATCTGTATCTATCTATCTACCTACCTACCTATCTGTATCTATCAATCTACCTACCTACCTATCTCTATATATCAATCTACCTACCTACCTATCTGTATCTATCTATCTACCTACCTATCTCTATCTATCAATCTACCTAACTACCTATCTCTATCTATCTATCTACCTACCTACCTATCTGTATCTATCTATCTACCTACCTACCTATCTCTCTCTATCTACCTACCTACCTACCTATCTCTATCTATCTATCTACCTACCTACCTATCTCTATCTATCAATCTACCTACCTACCTATCTGTATCTATCAATCTACCTACCTACCTATCTCTATCTATCTATCTACCTACCTACCTACCTATCTGTATCTATCAATCTACCTACCTACCTATCTCTATCTATCAATCTACCTACCTACCTATCTGTATCTATCTATCTACCTACCTACCTATCTCTATCTATCTATCTACCTACCTACCTATCTCTATCTATCTATCTATCTACCTACCTACCTATCTCTATCTATCTATCTACCTACCTACCTATCTCTATCTATCTATCTACCTACCTACCTATCTGTGTCTATCAATCTACCTACCTACCTATCTCTATCTATCAATCTACCTACCTACCTATCTGTATCTATCTATCTACCTACCTACCTATCTGTATCTATCAATCTACCTACCTACCTATCTCTATCTATCTACCTACCTACCTATCTCTATCTATCAATCTACCTACCTACCTATCTGTATCTATCTATCTACCTACCTACCTATCTGTATCTATCTATCTACCTACCTACATATCTGTATCTATATATCTACCTACCTACCTATCTGTATCTATCTATCTACCTATCTACCTATCTCTATCTATCAATCTACCTACCTACCTATCTCTATCTATCTATCTACCTACCCACCTATCTGTATTTATCTATCTACCTACCTTTCTGTATCTATCAATCTACCTACCTACCTATCTCTATCTATCTATCTACCTGCCTACCTATCTCTATCTATCTACCTAACTACCTACCTATTTCTTTCTATCTACCTACCTACCTATCTGTATCTATCTATCTACCTATCTACCTATCTCTATCTATCAATCTACCTACCTACCTATCTCTATCTATCTACCTACCTACCTATCTCTATCTATCTATCTACCTACCTACCTATCTCTATCTATCTATCTACCTACCTACCTACCTATCTCTATCTATCAATCTACCTACCTACCTATCTGTATCTATCTGTCTACCTACCTATCTCTATCTATCAATCTACCTACCTTCCTATCTGTATCTATCAATCTACCTACCTACCTATCTCTGTCTATCTATCTACCTACCTACCTATCTGTATCTATCAATCTACCTACCTACCTATCTCTATCTATCAATCTACCTACCTACCTATCTGTATCTATCTATCTACCTACCTACCTATCTTTATCTATCTATCTACCTACCTACCTATCTCTATCTATCTACCTACCTACCGATCTCTATCTATCTATCTACCTACCTACCTA